>CBVK0100201898.1:0-19410 GCA_900067695.1 Picea abies | reverse complement strand
ATATTTGGTTCCTAGTCTCAGAATTGCAGCATTCATAGATATGGATGACATTGGTGTTGTTCAAGAGAGGCTTGTGCAGTTGGTAGAACTAGAAGAAGATAGATTTATTGCAGGATTCCATCAACAAGTACAGAAGGAACAAGAGAAGGCCTACCATGACAGACATATCAAGAAGAAATCCTTTAAGCAAGGAGATTTGTTATTGGTATATGACAAAAAGTTCATGAAGCATCCAGGGAAGTTTAGAACACATTGGCTTGGGTCATTTGAGGACGCATATGTTACAGAAGGAGGAGTTGCGCAGTTGAATACATTTAATGGATAGTGGAAGGAAGGTTTAGTGAATGAGAGCCGATTGAAATTTTACTATGACAACCAGCTGCCTCGCATATCTCAGTAAAAGCATGAGAAAAAGTGTCTAGGTACCAAGTATAGTTGAAATTGGGTACCAGACACAGAAAAGACAGTTTGCACAAAGAAAGGAGGGACAAAGCAGAAATCATAGGCTACCCCGCGCAGTCTAAAGACGAAGAAAAATAGAAGGTTCAGACCTAGTGCCTCGAGATGAGTCACATTTGACGTGTTGGGGACCTATTGGCCCTTGGTTATGGAAGGTTGTGAAGGTTAAGGAAAGAAGTGTGAATTGAAAACTGCGCGGAAGACAAGTTGATTGATATTGGGTTGAAGTGGCCAAAAGAGAAGAAAATAAGGAGCGAAGTAAGAGAAATCAATTTGTTGAATGGGGAGATAGAGGAAGACATATCAGCAAGGAAGATGGATCATGGACAAATTAGCAAGCAGAAAAATGCACCAATAAATGCTTTGGAGCATCTCGCAAGAAAGAAGGAAAGGCAGGTTGGTGAAGCCCTGAAAATGCAAGTCAAGTTGACCTAGGGTTTTGGTATTTAGGGTTTTAGACACCTGGGTTTCAGCCTAAGGTTGTCCGAGAGTCATTGTAATGTATAAATAAAGGTCAAGAGGACCTGAGATGGGTTCGATTATGTTATGATGAGTGATTGTTGTTATTGTTGAGAGAGAATTATTATGTGGTGAGAGAAGTTTGTGTTGTAAGATCTTCAGTTGGGTGTGAAGATCAACCCTGCAGCTGGGTGCGTAGGGAGGGGAGAGAAGAAGAGAAAGAAAGAGAGATATGCAAGCTAAGAGTGCAGATAGAACTGTATGCTTTCATCTAATATATTATAAAACACAGTTCTGTGGATGTAGCCCTAGAGAGAGGGTGAACCACGTATATCTTGGTGTTATGTGTGATTGATGTTGATTATCTATGTCATTTGATATGTTGTTGTGGTGTTTTTTTCTTAGATCTGAGGTATATGGTGCGAAGTAGGATTAAGTCAGTAAAGAATAACTAGATCTATGTGTGTGAGTTTCCCTGGATCCACTTTGCATTTCCTCTAGTTGTAGACACCTTTGTCCTGCAACCCCCTATTGCTATTTCAGGTGAGACTACATTTGCTTTGTAGGTGTTGCTGAAAGGGTCGGTAGTTACAGATTGTTGGTGCATTGTTAGATTTTAACCCTGGGTCTTCCCCTGTGCCAACAGGGATTTACTGTGAAAATATCCAAGCTCACTCTAAAACCTCTAGTGCCATGAATTCAGTGTCCCCCAGCACGTTTCCATATTTTTCCCGCCTGATTATAAATTATGAGCCCTCTACATGCATTATGTTCATCAATCAAGTTTATGCATAGCCTATAATTCTTCTTGCAAGCCCAGGTTAATTAAGATTACCGCCTTTGGTTCGCACAAAATCCATTGCGCGCAGAACCTGTTATCACTCCAAAAGTCACCCTAGACTGTAATCAAGTGAGCTTGGTAACATCAAAATTTTTGTAAATGTAAATGAGTTTTTTAAAAGGTCAAATGGACAAGCCTCAAAATAATAATGTTCCAACTCAGAAAACATAGCTAGCATGCACCAGCAATCAAGGTCCTGGCTAACCTCAATCAGTAATTGGGAGTGAGTATGAATAGAGGGAAGACTTGAATGAGAGGAATGTAGGGGCTGGTGTAAACATCGGGTCTACAAAATCCTAAGGAAGAAAGTTTCTTAACACAAGATCTTCTTGAACTCAGAAACTAAGGAAGCTAAATAAACATCATGATAATATGATGATCAAACATCCACCATAACATCACCACAACCATTTATGTGAATCATTAAAAGCATGACCATTTAGCATCGGAAGCAAATAAGCTGAAAGAGAAGTTTATTTCTATTAACCAAAAATTCTTAAGTCCAGTACATAACCAGTTCACAGCGACTTTATCAAAATTTTACAATTAGGGAGCCTCGGCTCAATCATTCGAACCTCTTTCATAAATTGGAACATGGATTTATAATAGAAAAGAAAGGCAGCAGCTAGAGGTGTGAGCTGGCCCTTCCCCCTCATCGGGTTCTCCAACAATAGTTATTAATCAAACACCTAGGCTAATAGCTATTAACAAACTACTACAAAAAGGGAAAATGTTGGCCACTGATCCAACCAACATCAAACTAACTTGATCTTCTGTGTTGCGCATCTCCATATGTGCCAAGTGTATTTTAATGCTTGTGTTACACCTCAATATTTCTCACTTTGATAAGTGTCGTAAGTGTCGCGTGATCCTCTCAACTGTCGCAAGTGTCGCATGTCATTCACAAGTGTCGCAAACATCAAACAAAGCATGCCGCCATGATGATGACACCGAGGAGACATCTAGAATAATTCAGACACTTGATTTGGAGGAAGGAGAATGATTAACTAAATTCAAGGAACTCTTATCACCTGAAAGGAGCTCTTAAAAAAAGGTTTTGAAGGTGAGCGCTCCCCTACATCAGCCATAGGAGCACTGGCGCTCCCCTATAAGGTATTAGTGAGCGTTATAATGCTTATTTTCCCCTCTAAAGGAGCGTTATCCATCCTTGGAGCGTCGGTGCTCCCCTAAATCTTCCTAGGGAGCGCTATAGCACCCCGATGCCCCTTTTGAGGGAGTGTTGTCTAATCTGAGGCAGTAGTTGGCCCGTTGAGGAGAATAAGGGAGGATGTTTCAAGTTTAGAAGGCGGTTTCATTCGAATTCTTGGTTCCATCAGGAGATCCGTAATCCAAGGAGGGGATTCCTCAACTTGTTCTAAAGATAACTCAAGAGGTTAAGCCTCTCTTAACCTATATAAGCAGGCTCCATGATGGTGAGAATGGGGGAAGAATTGCTAGCATGAAACCTATGATCTCATAGGAAACACACAGTCAACCAAAGGAGAGTGATCGGTGAAGCTGCTACCTTCCAGGTCGTGGATCTTTCAAGCAAGGGTTAGATGAAGAGGACTTGACGAAGCTGTCGCATTTGCATCTACGATTGTAAGTACTACTATCGTTATTCTCATTAATATGACATGCTTGGCCTATTTCTTTCTAGTTTTTGTCTAATATTACATGAATTTATCATTGATAGATAGATCTATTTTCAAGCTAATATCGATAGAGTAGGAAGCGGTCGTACTTTGTTTGTCTACAGGACTCAGTGAAGAGCGAGAATTTGGATCTCGACTTGGAGCATGCAGGGACAAACGTCGATAAAGAGGTACTGCTATTCTCCTTCCTTCTCATGTATTAGTTTGTTTAGATTTGAAAGGAAGTCAGTGTCCACGTTAAGCACTTTCTGTCTTAGAGTTAGGGTCTAGCTCTTTGAGGCGATCTACCTGTCCGCAAGGAGATTTTCCTACAACAGAAACTGGCGACTCTGCTGGGGAGTCCTCAAATCGAAACTTTTTGTTTTGATTTCTCCTCATAGACCTTGTTTTACCCCTTGATTGTTTCAGACCTGGTTGACTCCTCTTTTGATTGGTTTCATGAGCTGATTGACTCCCTACCCCATCACACTCAGCCTAATTGTCGAGACTGAACTGCAATTTTTGGATTTTTTGACACTTTTAGGAGCTTTTTGAACCTAGCGCCCCTTTCCCTTTGTTAATAGTGCACCAGCACTCCCTGAGTTCCTTACACAAAGCGCTACAATGCTCCTTGCCCTTGACAACAGAGCGCCAGCCCTCTTTTGGCCAGAAAGCCTTCCAGAATTTCTTTTTCAGGGTTTTACCTCTGTGTTGCTCTTGCTGAACCACCTTGTGAGTCAATGTTTCTTCCTTTTCAACTTTGACATCTATCTTTTTGAAGGAAAAATATCTTTCTATTTGGATTTTTTAGCCTTCTTCACTATTGTTGTTGAGTTTTTCTGCCATTTGGAGTTTGAAACCCATGCATTGTCTTTCTCTCCTTTTCGATTGAGAAAAAAACTCTGGTGAAGCTCATCAAAGGCCCACAGATCTCTTAATTTGGCTTTAGTTAAGATCATTGTTCTTTGACATTTCTTTTGGTGTGAAGTTCTTGATTTTTCTTTGATTGTTTCTTTTCTTTCACTTCTTGTTTTGATCACAACGAGAGGGTGTATTGTTTGTACAATTCTTACTTGTGTTGGTCTGATTTTCATTGATCCAAAAAGATAATTAGCAAGACGAGCATTGTTTTGAATTAATCATTATTCATATAAAAACAATAAAGAAGCATCTTCATGATTGATTTTGCATATTAGAAGGTATCTCAAAAATTTTAGCATCACATCGGATTTGATTGAAGAAAATTTGTTTGAGGGCATTCCTTATTAGTGCTTGTTAGTGAAAAAGAACTCTCTCTCTCCCCTAGATAGATGTTCATTGAAAAGAAATGAATGTTTATCATCTTTGATGCATTATTGGGGCTAAGTCATAATCCCATCTGTTTCACTTCCATGCACCCCTTTTGAGTAAAGAACAGCTATAAAATCAACACTAATTAAAAATTATTTAGAACATTTTCTTTTCTAGGATCCTCCACCAACAGTAGACTAGGCTTAGCACTTTGGATTAGGTTGTGAGCATAACTCTCCAAAGTTTCCAAAAAAAACATTTGCATCCTGAGTTAGGGAGAGTCAAATCCAATTGTCGTACAAGTCTGCCTGGGACCCCCCTCTCACATAGGGGTTACACACAAGGTCACATTCGGCTGAGCTATGGAGATTATCCCTCCGTGGTTTAACTGATTGTGGTGGTCAGATCGTATTATGGGGATCTCTTGAAGATAAATCCACAATTACTGTGTGGAATCCTTTTGGTTGATTTCAGGCTAGATACCCTACCCGTACATTCGGATCAGACTGTCGACTGTACCCGCCCAGGGGATGACTACGAATTGGTAACCTTAGTGGCCATAATCTTTAGGGTCTTACACAAGGTGATAGTGAAGGGAAGTCTCACTGTACCTGGAGCAGACTTTGGTCAAACTCACTTGGGCTCCTTGGAGGGTAAATCCACAATTACTGTGTGGAAGCTTGCACCAAGGCATAAGTCCGTTAAAAAGGTCACCATTGTAATGGTTCCACCATATCCCCACCCCTTCTTGACTTGATCATGCGACGTTGTATTTCATCACCAACTAGTATGATCATCCAGAGATGGTCTTGTTTGCTCGGTTGTGATTCTTATATTTTATTACTGTATGCTGTTTCTTTTCGATAGTTGGCCGTAGATCTCTTTCGCCGACTCTTTTTAACCAACATCAACCCTCCACACCATTCACGGAGGCTACAAGGACTTCCTCCAGAAAATATGGAAGGGAACACCCCTTTACCCCCTCATTCTACGGAGGAATCTCCTCAACAGAGTGAGGTTCAAGACACTGCAACTTCCCAAGAAGAAGTTCCCACTCCTCTGGAGAATTTTTGAATTGTTTCATAGTCTCTGAAAGATTTCCGCATTCCGTAGGGATATGAACGTCGTGTCCTCCAATTGAATTTAGTTGGTGAATTTGTTGTCGTCAATCCTTCTCACATTTTGGCTAGGTCTCATCAAAACCCTTTAGCCGATGACCCATTTTGGACTGCAGACATTGTTCGAAGTCCACCGCGCATGGTGCAAGACCTTTATGGAGCAGGGGTAGGTGTTGATGCACCTATCTCCTACACCGTACCTTTAAACCATTTTACCAGCACTACCGTTTTTACGGCCACACCACCCGTTGGTCTGAACACATCGTCTGTTGGCCCAAGGTCTACTTTTCCTCTCCAGATGGCTCATTCTACAATGGTCCCTCACATTCCGACTATTCTCGTCGGTAATGCGGTGGTTAGCCAAGCTGCTATTGGCACACCCGTAACACCAAGACCTACATCATCACTCCCTTTTGGGTACAAAGCACTGAATTTTTCCACTGCCACTACTACTCAAGCTATGCCGGAAAGTTCCATACCTATCCAACAACCCGGAGGGACCGGTCTGGGTGGTCTTAACCCATTCAGCGGTATCGTTCAGTCATTTATGTCTGGTTCTCAAATTCTGGGAACTCTACCTCAAGATGAGGGGCATCCTCCCACTGAAGGACAAATTCCATTTGGGGGGCACCCTCATGTTGGGAGGAAGCCTCAATCCAGAGCCTACCATCAACCATATGGACAAAATGTGTCTGCCATGCCTAATCCATGGAATATCCCTTTTCCAGGAAATCCACAGTTCTCGACAGGACACAACTCTCAAGCTCTGCAACAACCTCCTTATGGAAAAACAACAAATCCATTTTATAACCCTCAAAACCCATCCGGTTATCCTTCACTCGCACATACTTCTCAAAACACCTCAAATCCTATATACCCTGGTCAACACCAACTTCATACAAGAGGGCCCACTAGTTACAATTATTCGCATAACCCAGTGATTGGCCCTACTGGTGTCCCCATGCCACACCAGCATTACCCACAGGTTAACCGACAACTACCTTTTCTAGCTACCCTGGACCTTCCAGACTTGTCTTGGTTAACGAATGATCCTATTTATCATTCTCTAGTTTGGCCATCTATTCCAGCTAAACTTCCTTCTGATATCCCAAAATTTGACGAAAAGTCCGGAGAAGACCCAAACAACCACGTGATGACTTTCCATTTGTGGTGTTCATCCAACTCCCTCATGGACGATTCTATACGTTTTCATCTTTTCCAACGAACACTTACAGGTTCTGTGGCGAAATGGTATATTGAACTACCATGCGCATCTTTTCATGATTTCAACTCCCTCGCCATGTCCTTCCTCACACACTTCCAACTACCCATTCGATACGAGACGGGTACTGAACTATTAACCTCCCTTCATGAGACAAATTCCCTACACATCTCCGATCATATTCATGAGTGAAGATGATGATGAAGGCTAATAAAAGTGGTCATTCCTGACCAACTATTAGCGGAATGGTTCACTAAATCATTGTTACCCCAGATCGCTCGTGATGTTGCCATGGGTGGCGTAGTCACTGAGGAAGAATCTATTGCTCGAGATCAGTACTTAGACTTGGTCTATTCACAGTCTGGTACTTTGTACGAGTTGATACCAAATGCTACCTGTGCCACTAATGATCCATCCAAACCATCATCTGCTTCCCATGCGGATGGGATTATTAGCTCCGTCAAAACCCAATCTACTTCCCAGTCGACTGGAACAACTCAATGGCCCGCTTTGACGGTTGCTCCTAGCCCGACTGCACCCTCTTCTACCCCCCCTCAAACTTAGGTCTCGAAGGTGAATGTGGTCCAATCGACCCCTTCACAACAACTTGGGGGAAAGAAGAAAGCGAGAAATAAACCAAAGAAAAACAATAATAACGAACAACCAAAAAATAAACCGCAAACTCAAACTCCTGCTGCCGGAAAACAACCACAACAAAAACCAAAACTCCCATGTCTCATTTGTGGTGATGATCACTACACTCGATACTTTCCACATCGTGATGAAGTGGCCAAAATTTTAAAGGGAAATTCACAACCCGTTGTGCTTACTCAGCCTTTTCCACAGCAGCAATATTTGGTTGCTCAAACCCCCACTGTAGGGGACAGTTCCAACCAACCCCATGATGAGGCCTCAACAAGTGCCCACATTTGCATGTTTAATGGGGTTAATCTAACCAATCGCTCTGCAACATACGACATGCTAGTTAAACCTAATAAACCGAAGACTACTAATGGTTCTGTACTGGACCTGTTACCATCTTCCATAAGTCCTCCGTCTGCCAGCCCTCCATCTAGGCCACTTCAGATTGAGAAATCTTCATTTGACTCCATCTTACACCCTCCTAAGAGAACCATCTGGAAATCGACCTTCAATCTTAATTCACAGGCCACCCAAAACTACAAAATTGTTGAAAATTCAGCCCAAGCACCATGTGCTATGTCCACCTTGGAAGTTCTACAACACTGTCCCAGCCAACGTAGAACGCTCTTAGCTGCTATCGGTGCTTTTGATCCTAAGTCATCAAACAACCTCACGTTTAATTTGGATGATCATCAACCATGACTCTCCCACCAACTAGCTTTCCAAATCGATGGTGTTGTTCACAATCAACAAATCCACCAAACTATCTTAGATAAGGGAGCCTCTACTTGTGTCATGTCTTTAGCTTGTTGAAAAGGATTAAAATCACTTGCCCTTAACAAGTCCCCTACAATGTTATGTGCTTTCGATGGATGAGGTTTTCACCCTCATGGATTATTACAATCCTTAGCCGTTCAGTTAGGCGGCAAAACTATTACCGTTGATGTTGAGGTGGTCGATTCCCCCCTCGATTACAACCTACTACTCAGAAGAAGTTGGTTCTATGCTATGAATTTCGTCGCCTCGTCGGTGTTTCGATGTGTACAATTCCCCCATCAAGGCAAAATTGTCACTATCGATCAACTTGATTTCTGTACACCCGACGCTCGCGCCCCTGTCACCAATAACATTCCATTTTTGGGAGACCATCTAGTTACGTATGAAAGCGTTGGTGTTGGCTTGTTGAAATATTCTAGCCTTATGGGTACTTTCCCTACACCACTTCCACCTACCATGCATCATATTGCCACCGTCAATATGATCTCGACTATGCCCTATCAATCCTTGGAATCATCTGATCCTTGGGTTGTACCTAGTCCTCTGGAATTCGATGTGCTCGATGACACTATGCCACTCAGCCCAGTCGAGGCCGCATACATAGCTATTCAATCTACCTCTCCCTCTCCAAACAACCCACATTTATTGGCACCTGATGCCTACTCGATGCCCTCATGGTTGGATTCCCTATCATCTGTCATCGATTACATTTCCCAAATTTTCCCTTCTGACGAATCTATTATGGAAATGCTTAGCATTGACAATCTGCCTTGTGATGATAACCATCATCGATCCTCTTTTCTTCTACCTTTGCAATAAATTCACCAAGACATACACTCTTTCTTCCCTCCCGATGTTACCGATGCTCCGCAATCTTCTATCCTCACACAAGATACTCTTTCTGAGGGGAATATGGGTAACATCTCTACTACGATCGTTATTGATATTTTGATCAAAGAGGGTGTTGTGGAAAACATTAATCTTGGTGCTGATTTCACACCCGAAGAAGTGGTCTCTTACACTGCTTTGTTTAAGGAATTCCACGAATTATTCACATGGATCTACGAGGAAATGCCAGGGATCGACCCTTCAATCGTCGTGCATGAAATCAAGACTTACCCTGATGCGAAACCTATTCGAAAAAAGCTTCACCCGGTTCATCCCAAGAAAATCACAGCTATAAAAGCAAAAGTTGAGAAACTTCTAAAATTTGGCTTTATCTATCCCGTACCTTTGACCGAATGGGTCTCCAACCTTGTTTCGGTTACCAAAAAACAAGGGACCATCCGTGTTTGTGTTGACTATCAGGATCTCAACAAAGCTTGTCCCAAGGACAACTACCCTACACCCTTCATCGACCAAATCATCGATAATTGCGCAGGGAGAATAATCTTCTCTTTCATGGATGGCTTTTTTGGGTATAACTAGATTGAAATCTTACCTGCTGATCAACACAAGTCAGCCTTTATCTTCCCATGGGGGACTTTCACCTATCAAAAGTTACCGTTTGGCCTTAAAAATGTTGGTGCTACTTTCCAGCGGGCCATGTTGTACACTTTCCACAATATCAAGCATATCGCAGAGCCTTACCTCGACGATTTACCCTCTCACTCATCCAATCGATCCGATCACATTGATCACTTACGGGCGATTTTTCTTTGATGTCGGTTCTACCGTATTCGCTTGAACCCACATAAGTGCATTTTTGTCGTTGAATCCGGTCAACTCCTCGGTTTCATTGTCTCCAAAGACGGGATCAGGGTGGATCCGTTAAAGATTAAGGCCATTCTAGCCTTACCCCCACCTACCAATTTAACCCAACTCTAAAGTTTTCAAGGCAAAGCAAACTTCCTTCATCGTTTCATCTGCAACTACGTCGAAATAACTAAAGGATTCATGCGGTTACTACAAAAGAACACCCCTTTCATCTGGGATGACACTGCCCAATGGTCATTCTATGCTCTCAAGCACGCCTTGACCCATGCACCTTTGTTTCACCCTACGGAGTATACAAAAGACCATATCCTTTACTTGGCCACTTCCGCTTCCACCATTGTGATGGTGTTAGTTCAGGAGGACCCCAACGATGAAGAACATGTGATTTATTACCTGAGCAAGAGTCTATCTGGACCCGAACTCCGATATTCACATGTCGAGAAACTGGCTCTGGTAGTCGTCATCACTATCCAGAGATTCCACCATTACATCTTATTACGCACCACCATGGTGATCGCGGACTCCAACCCCATGTACCACGTCTTGACATGTCAAGCACTTGGGGGAAAATATTCTAAATGGATCGTTATCCTCCAGGAATTCAATCTCGAATTTATGAAGTCCAAAGCCAAAAATTCCCTAGTGTTTGCAGAGCTTATTTGTGCTCTCCCTCGTGCCAATGAAGACATCGAACCTAGAGATTCTCTCCCCAATGAATCTCTCTTCCTCATCAGCACCTCTGATCCTTGGTATGGAGATATCCTCCTTTACCTTCAAACCCAACGTTTTCAGCCTAACATTTCTCGTGAAGAGAGTCGACGTATTCGTCATCACTCTCATCATTATCTCATCATCATTGACACCTTGTATCGTCGTGGGATTGAAACCATCCTTCGACGATGTCTGGTTCACGAGGAGGCTGAATGTGTTTTGAATGATTGTCACCCTTGCGCCTGTGGCAGTCACCTTTCTGGACTAGCCATAGCCTGAAAAATCCTACGTGTCGGCTACTTTTGGCCCTCGATTTTCAAAGATTGTATCGAGGCCGTCAAAAAATTCCTACCTTGCCAAATCTTTAAAAAGAAGGCATGCACCCACCCTACTGCGTTGCACCCCATTATCGCCATCAGCCCCTTTTCCAAGTGGGGTATCGATTTCATGCAGTGTAAGCCTACCTCAGCCGGGGGGCACGGTTATATAATCGTCATCGTCGACTACTTCACCAAATGGGTTGAGGCTATGCCTACCTTCCTGAACGATGGTCGTACTACAGCTCTGTTCCTTTTCAACCACATCATAACTCATTTTGGTGTACCATGTACCATTTTCACTGATCACAGTGCACACTTCAAGAACCAGATGATGAGTGAATTACATGTCAAATTGGGTTTTCACCATGAAAACTCATCCCCTTACTATCCTCAGGCCAACGGACAAGTTGAGGCCATCAACAAAGTCCTAAAAACCATGATTCAACGCATGGTAGGGGAAAACAAGACATCGTGGCATCTACAACTTTTCTCCACTCTTTGGGCTTATCGCACTTCTGTGAAAACCTCAACTGGATTTACTCCTTTTCAGTTGGTGTATGGCATTGAAGTTGTTATACCAATCGAGTGTGAGATTCCATCACTCAAACTGAAAGTAGAACTCCTGCCCCATACTTCTACTGAAGAAGAACGATTCTTGTATCTATCAAAACTGGACGAAAGATGTCGTGATGCTACTCTTGTTAATGAGGCACATCAGAAATGAATTAAGAGTCAATACGAAAAATCCATCCACCCTCAGACTTATGCAGAAGGGACTTAGACCTCGTTTATGACCAAGCTCACAATAAATTGGGAACAGGTAAGTTAGAACCTCTGTGGCACGGTCCTTACATCGTGAAGCATGTCCTATACAGAGGCACCTACGAATTAGTAGATCATGATGGAATTTCCCTAGGAGAGCCCTGAAACGGGCTTTACCTTAAAAAGTACTATGCTTAGATTACCCAGCATATGTACTTTGTACATTATTGTATTTTAGTTTTGGTGTGTTTATTTCTTTCGCATGCTCAAGTCTTTACCGTTGCCACTCATGATTGTGATTTTGTTTTCATGAGCAAATGACATCTTCCTTTCCTATCTTTTCCAGGTTTGTGGATGGCGCTAGTCGACATACCCAGAACATTGCTTCGGTAGCATGGGTTATTTACCAATTTGACGAGGTGATGAGTTCAGGAGGTATCTACTTAGGACCAGCAACCAACAACATGGCAGAATATCATGTTGTCATTGGAATTTTGACCCAAGCCTCCTCCCTAGGTATCTCCCATATCATTGTTTACTTAGACTCCCAACTCGTGGTCTATCAACTCAACCGTATCTACGCTATCCGTAGTCCTATCCTGCTACGTCTCCACCTACAACTTCGTCATCTTGAACGAATGTTCAATTACATTGAATATAGACACATTCCAAGAGAACTTAATAGTGTTTCAGATTCGTTAGCTAATTACATCATGGATCGGTATCTCGCCCACATATAAGATTTAAGGAAAGAAAAATTGTACATCACATGTAAATTAAAACACATCACAGAAATCATCATGTACAAATCATTTGGCACTGTAAAAAACTCAGAAATGTATATATATATATATATATGGCATGACTGAAATGTTTTTTATTACATGAAAAGTATGTAGCAGAGCAAAATGTCGGGTCTTTAAACCCCTACAACATCGCCTGACAAGGCATACAAAAATATGATCACCAGAGAGACTCTAATCTCCCTGCACTACATTGTGCTACGAGTAACATATCATTGCACGCACTACATGTCTCAGTAGAGAATTGACATTCTCTAAAACTCCCACAGTGTGCCTTTGCAGATGTAAAGGCACTTCTCCCCTTCATAGAGGAGGAATGCCCATCGTGAGGCCTTGGAGTTTTCTTTCAACCTCTCGGAGACCTATCACTGGTACTCCTGGATCTGCTACAACCGGAGCACCCCCACGACGTCTTGGTATCAGTATATCGGTCGGGCGCACTGCTCCCTTGTCTGCATGTTGAAAAACAACACATCTTTAAAAACTCTTCTATATACCCAAAAAAATGCACATACATTAAAAACTTTAAAAAACAAAAACTAGACAAGGTGTGGCTCAGTCTCTTACCTGACACATCCCAGTCTTCCCCCGCGGGTAAAATAAAATCCATGCTCCCACGGAAATCTACCTCAGCATACGGGAAGTCTTCTATCTAGAGATACTGTCGTCTCAGCCAAGCAAAGAAATCGCCAGTGAAACGGAACTCTGAATCCGCTACTAACCTCAGAGACAGACTAGTCCACCTCTCCATCCTAGGTTCGTCCACTGGTCACACCGCTAGTGCTATCTGAGGCTTCATCTGGGGGATGCGCTCTAAGAAAAATGAGACCAGAAAAGATCCATAACCAAACTGTTTTTGTCGCATCCGGCACCGTGAAACCTGTTCCTTCACATTTTGAAGGAACCTTGCACTCCAGTTGAACAGTGTTGGTTCCAAACACTGAACACCATAAGCCACCTGCGATCTTGATGCCATATGTGCACTAGTACTGCCCGTCACACTCGTGATGGTAAATAGTATGGACTGGAGGGGTAGCTCTCGGATATCCTTGATAGGGATTCTACCCCCTACCAGTCTTGCTCCCGGAATGCAGTGACGTGCCAGATACACGCCCACTTGTTCAGGTAGTGCCCTCTGTCTGAAAAAATATATGGGAACCACTCTCTTCGAGAGGTCAGTCAATAAATACATGTCTTCCAACTCGATAGTTAGAAGTTGTGTGCCAATCCAGAATCCTTGCTCTGCAACATCCCATAGGTCGATCATATGCTCAAGAAACAAAATATCCTTCTTCATTTTTGCAATTTGAAGAATTTGAGTAAGCCACAAGCTCGTAATGTGGCCCATGTGTGAGGTCTCTGCAAGGCAGCCAAGTTATCAATCTCATGCTCTCATTCTTTCCACTCGATCATGGTCGTTGAAGTCACCTACAAAACAAAAAAAATAAAGAATTCATTATTTCAACGTTTTGGCAATTTTGACGATTTTCAAAAGCAATCTAAAAACATGAAAATATAATGCCCACATCATTTAAAGAGACCACACCCTCTTTTATAATCACCACGCCCTCTCTTAGTCATTCAATGTTCATCACACAACAACAAAAAGTTTTAAAATGAAAATGACTTCTTTATGGCCACGTGGGCATATGTGGGGATTTTTCATGGGTTCTTTGCCAAAAACGAACCATCCAATTAGCTATTGAGGCATTGGCATCTTGGCCATCCCCCTCTAAAACATTTGTGCAAAAAGAATCCCCTTTTTCCATCATTTTTAAAAGAGGTCGATTTTGATCTTTTTGGGGCAACTTAGGGCTTCAATTTTTGAATTAAATGTTGCTATGAAAATGAATATTAAACCATGTAATTGAAAGAATGAGAGATGAATATCTACCTGGTCCAAACGGCAAGAGAAACGGTCAAGTGTAGCTCCAGTATCAAGCAAAACAAGATCCACCTCCGAAATGAGAATCTCCACTACTCCAAAATCCTTGTGCAAAATGAAATGGTAAATGGAATTTTCATTGTATTGCTATTTATAAATTTCCATTTTTTATAAGGTATAGTCATTTGTGGGTTTCTCTAACAATAAAATGGCTTCACTAAACCCCTGGTTTTTAGTTTTGACATCGCAGGTTTCCCGGCAGTTCTAATGGGTTATTTACCTTGTCGCACTCATGAGCATAGTCTTGGTTCGTTCTCAAGCTTGAAGACATGAGAATGCGCCGAGTAGACTTTTATCTCTTTTTCAGACCCGCATGGACACATGAAAAAGGAACCCCCCTAGAGTCATCTTTAAACCCTTTTCAGACTCTCTAAATATGAAAATATTGTCGAGTGATCTTGCTTCCTTTCATGCTCATTAAAAGGTTTGAAAGGGTGTCTTTCAAGTAATAGTTTATCTCTTTTTCGGTCTCGTTAGACTACTGTACGAAAAAGGAACTGAGAGAGTTCTCTTTTAAGTGTTTTTCCAAACTCTATAATCCTGAAAAACCTTTGAGTTTTCTGTCTTTGGACTCGCTAAAGCACACATCGACAGGCCCATACGGGATCGAACCCTTACTTCTTTTGGTTCGTTAAACAAAGGAAGAGGAACTTACCGAAGGTGAGTTATATCGAGCATGTGTTATACTCCTCGAGCTCATTAAATCAAAAAGAGGTACTCGTCTATCTGGATGGGGGGGAAAATTGAAAGAAGCAAGCCAAGCAGTCTTTTGAGAACATTATCAAGCAATTCTTAGAGTCACCCTTGAACATGGCACTTTGTCATATGCACGCATTGTAACCCATTGAACCTCTGCACTAAGCCAATCCTTTGAGTTTCTTTCACTCCTTTGGATCACTCGATGCAAGTCACCACATCCACTGCATCATCAAGTTTTGGTCCATGTCATGTTCTATTGTTGTGCCTCAGTGTTCAAGGGAAGTATCCGCCTCGAGAGTCAGCCATCCCAAATATCTTTCCTCAAAACCCATGTCAGTCCATGTCCATTTGATCCACCAATTACATCTCTATGTCTATTTTGTGTCATTGATGGGGGATACATCAAGGCCCTCCTTCGACAAGATTATTCATTTCAACCTCAGCACATTATCCAGGAATTAGGCTTAGAAACTAGTTAGTACTTTGGGACCTGCATGCCTCAGTGGCAGGCCTCCTCACATTCGACAGTAGGTTTACATCATTTACCTCTGATCAGATGATTCCACAGATATTCGACTCCAGCTGATCCATTCACATTCGTTGGAATGTACTAGGGTACCTTGGGAATCATTGACATTAATGGTGATCTCCCTCGCACTTGTTAACGGTTCACACCATTGATCGGTAATCAAGTGGTTTCCACCATGTTCGACATCACTACATCTATTCACATGGTTAGAATCATACCACATTGGGATCGGTAAGAAGACCCTGGGTTGAGTAATCACTTTGATATATAATTTGCCTAGGTTGCAAAGGAGTTTCTCTTGGACGAATGATGCATACACTATTACATATATCCACTTTGTATTGGTCATGGCTATGTCTTGTCACCTTGTAGATCCACTGTGTATTCTTCGTGGTTACGATCAGTCCAGGTCATCAGAGTATAGATCCACATTGTATTCCCGGTGGCTATACCTTTGCATCAATACAAATATGGATCTACAGTGTATTTTATGGCGGCCATATCTTGCAAAACTTGATCACCCAAGCATAGGTATGCTTGCCTTGGGTTTTGAAATATGTCATGATATTTGTTGGATGTTTGTGTGCAGATTTTGTTAGGTTCTCCGAGTCTATACCCTTGCTTGAATGTCTACAAAGCATTTCAGTTATCAGTTTTCATATTCTAACTTCATACTTTGGGGGGCAATCTGTTACACCTCAATATTGCTCACTTTGATAAGTGTCGTAATTGCCGCGTGATCCTCTCAACTGTCGCAAGTGTCACATGTCATTCACAAGTGTCGCAAACATCAAACAAAGCATGCCGCCATGATGATGACACCAAGGAGACATCTATAATAATTCAGACACTTGATTTGGAGGAAGGAGAATGATTAACTGAAGTCAAGGAACTCTTATCACCTGAAAGGAGCTCTTAAACAAAGGTTTTGAAGGTGAGCGCTCCCCTACATCAGCCTTAGGAGCGCTAGCGCTCCCCTATAAGGTCTCAAGGAGAATTATAACGCTTATCTACCCCTCTGAAGGAGCGTTATCCATCCTTGGAGCGTTGGCACTCCCCTAAAGCTTCCTAAGGAGCGCTATAGTGCCCCGATGCCCCTTTTGAGGGAGCGTTGTCTAATCTGAGGTAGTAGTTGGCCCGTTGAGGAGAATAAGGGGAGGATCTTTCAAGTTTAGAAGGCAGTTGCATTCGAATTCTTGGTTCCATCAGGAGATCCCTGATCCAAGGAGGGGATTCCTCAACTTTTTCTAAAGATAACTCAAGAGGTTAAGCCTCTCTTAACCTATATAAACAGGCTCCATGATGGTGAGAAGGGGGGAAGAATTGCTAGCATGAAACCTATGATCTCATAGGAAACACATAGTCAACCAAAGGAGAGTGATCAGTGAAGTTGCTACCTTCCAGGTCGTGGATCTTTCAAGCAAGGGTTAGATGAAGAGGACTTGACGAAGCTCTTGCATTCGCATCTACAATTGTAAGTATTGTTGTCGTTATTCTCATTAATATGACACGCTTTGCCTGTTTCTTTCTAGTTTGTGTCTAATCTTACATGAATTTATCATTGATAGATAGATATGTTTTCAAGCTAATATTGATAGAGTAGGAAGCGGTCGTACTTTGTTTGTCTATAGGACTCAGTGAAGAGCGAGAGTTTGGAGCTCGACTTGGAGCGTGTAGGGACAAACATCGATAAAGAGGTACTGTTATTCTCCTTCCTTCTCATATATTAGTTTGTTTAGATTTGAAAGGAAGTCAGTGTCCACGTTAAGCACTCTCTGTCTTAGAGTTAGGGTCTAGCTCTTTGAGGCAATCTACCTGTCCGCAGGGAGATTTTCCTACAACAGCTTGTAACTATCATCATGCTATCATTTGTTATCTTTTTCTATCTTCCACATCATCAGCCATTCACTAATATGATAATTCGGGCCCCCTATATTTCTGGTACCTGTAGGTAGTGCCACTCTAGTGCGTCTCTGTGCAAGAATCTGTCTCTACCAGAAATTAGGTAGCGCCTGTCATTACACTACTCAGGAGATTGGGTAGCGCTCGTGGAATTTGCAGCGCCCAGGAGATTCGGCAGAGCAGTGTTTAAATCATAGCGCCTAGGAAATTTGGCAATGCACTCCCCTATGCACATCCATTTATGAAAATGGTTGAACATGCAAGAAATTGGGAGCGATATCATATATATCATGGCTATATTTAGTTCTTCAACACCTGTATGCTTGATGTGTGGCTTGATCTTGAGGCTTGACTCATGGCCTAGCTTTGACTTAGTTCATGGCTTAGTATTTTGACATATAGCTTTGACTCATAGATTATGAATTAGGAACGTGATCTTAACTCATAGCTTAGCTTAATGTAATCACTGGTGACTAGTATAAGAAATGGGCATGTAGCTTTATAAACTCTAGACTTAGGATAATGCAAAAGATTTATGCATAGAACTTTAGGTTTATACTAGAGATAATCCACTTTAAAGCACACACCACCTCTTCTATCAAAGTCAATAAACTCATTTATTGAAAAGAAAACTAAAATAAAACATAGGGAAATCAACAAAATGAAGATTTAGGAAAAACTACTAAAAGTTAGTTTTTTGGTTATGCAGATCAAAAAGATAAAGGCCAAAGGTGTTTGGAGAAAAATATTTATGAATTAAGACTCTTCCTAACTCAATGAGGAAATTGGAATTTATGAAGTAGGGAAAATGAGCAAAAAATATTTCAAAATTTTAGCACAAGGATGCTAAAGATACTTAAAATTTCCATAAAAAAAATTGAGTGTTAAGAGAACCAATACGCGTTTCTCAATGACGACATCCCAAAGCATAAGGAAAGGTGCGTGAAGTGGTAGGAATGTTGGGCTCGAGACTGAAATATTGATGTTGGTCAACAAAGATATGGAGGTTATGGAATCTTTTGAGCAGGTCGGATGCATGACCTTTCACAGAAAAATCCAAGGCTTCAACACAAAACTAGCGAAGCAGTTTACACTCAGGTTCGAAAGGTCCTGCATGGTAATTGCAGGTGTCACTTTCCAAGTGACAGAGGAAAATTTGTTGGTCATGAAAATGATCCATTTGCACGGTGAAAGGTGGTTTAAAGGCATGTCTTTGGATGCGCAATGTTACGAAGACTTCATCAAGCGAGACTACTTAGGTGGGAAAGTCAAAACGGGCGTTCCAAATAGATATTTGTAGGGGCCTGTTATTGGATAAATCTGTAAGTGCAGACACAAACTGATCTCCCTAGATCCACCTCGATCTAGAACAAAGCAAGACAGAACATGACTCTTTCCCTAGATTTTAACCATTGAATTAAACAGGAGGCAAGAACTAAGAACATACCTTATTATCACTTCCTATGGTCTTTGTTGCTCCACTTTGCTTCATTGCTCTTGTGCATCCAAGACCAATACGACACAAACCAAACAAAGTGAAGAAAGCACAATCTATTCAACAGTCAATCTATGTATATGATC
>CBVK0100201893.1:0-23188 GCA_900067695.1 Picea abies | reverse complement strand
TCATTGATCCATCTTCATCATATCAATGACAACTCATTGATCCATCTTCATCTATGCATTCACATCAAGAAAAATACATATTATATTACATCAATCATCAATCAATCAATCATTTGACATCAATCAATCACTTGAAATCAATCAATGACATCAATCAATCAAACCATTGGCATTAATGAAAACATGATCCAACATGGCTATGGTACTTGGTTATTGAATCTATATTAAAGAAGTTTTGCTGGGTTTTCTTCCCCTTGAGGGTTTCTCAGGATAAATGCTTGTGTACTCTTGTGATTGTGTTTTTCTTAGTGATCCTATCTATGATATGGTTATCTAGTAAATTGAAAAGAAACCTAATAATAGCTTAAACCTTAACATTAACTATAAAAAATCAGAGTAAAATGCACATCAACTATATCATCATTTAACATGAATAAACACAACAAATAAGAAAATTTATATTAAGAAATATGCAACCCGCTGCAAAGGACGAACGTTCCTCCTAATCGTAGAATTGTTTTTCTAGTTCTTAACAACAAGTCACCCCCAAGCCGGGGCTATGAATCCCCCTTCACTGCTCACAATCCTTCAGACCTTTCCACTCCCCTCCAGGGTCCAACATAGGTTGGACAATAAATCTCTTTGTTGGGACCTCAAGAATTCTACAACTGCAACATGAATTCTCCCAACAACAAAATGCTTTCTTCTTGTTGACGATTGAAATCACAACGAAGTTTTTCCCGCAAAGTGTTGCTAAAGCCTATTATTATAAAATCTAAATAATACTAGTAGGTGGGACCCCCTTGTAGATTGGAGATAATATTTGGCTCTTATTTGATGTTTGTGCCACTGTTCGACACTTGGATGATGGATTAGGCGTGTTATGTGTTTTTTCTATTGCTCTAAGTTGAAGTTTTATTTTACAACGACCTATGTTATTCATTGATACCATTTCTATCTATTCTTGGATCCATTACTGGGACACTTGCACAACATACATGTTAGTAGCAATACATAAAGAGTATTTGGAAGAGGGAAAAAGAAATATAAACAAATGCAAAAGGAAGGAATTTAACTATGCAAATATACTACACTACATGCATCAAATTCTAATGGATTGTTGTTATCCTAGCTAATAAGTTAATAGCTATGTGATTTATTGAGTTATATAGTCGATATGCATTATAATTATGTTATGGCATAAGTTGATATGGGTCGCGCTATTGGTTTTAATGGTTGATGGTTTCAATACATGGTTTAATTAATTGAGTTAATGGAAGCTGGCTAGCGTGTACTAAGGAATTAATGGACTGGGGATGGAGGTGACATGCATTTACTGCACGTCACCCTTACTCCTTCCACCAGACACCAAACTAGTTGAGATATTGTTCAAACTGTGTTGCTATGGTTAGGATCCTACTTTCAAGTAGAGAGGAACCGCTCGACCAACTCACGTTTTAAGGTGTTTTGATTACATGTATGTCTTTTTTTTTGCCATTAATGAATTTGATCTGGTTATGAAATAGATATTGACTTGGATGTATGGGTTTGCACTTTCCTTAAGTATGGAAACTGTGTAAAATTGTGATTTTTGGAATGAATCGTTGGTGGTTTTCATTGCAATAATTTTTGGGGTCACAATGTTATTGGTCGTCCTGAGTGTTATCAACCATAGAGGCTTTCTGTCATCCTTACTAATCTTAGTTGGAGGGTTTCCTTGGTCTAGAATGGATGTCTGTATTCACACATTCGTATCCCATACCCAGTCTTGGATTTTAGGGGGTTAATGGGTTTGAAATGCCTGGTGTCACTGTGCATTATTCACTTGGGAATTGGGTCATTCATTCTACTATTGGTCGCGTGGTTGGTTATATTGCTTCTTCTTGGCTCTGCTTCATATCAACGTTGTTATTTGGTTGACTAGGAGAGCCACGAGGGTTATACCCTGCATGTGATAAGTATCGTTACAAGGCCCAAATGGAGCCTTTCTCCTCTATTCATAGCTTCTCCTGTCACGAGATTTGTCACCCTGTCGACGAAGTCAATTATGGTATTTCCTGTGTGTGCATCGTTGGTCTCGGAGTTTTTCACCATCAAGAAGAGTCGACTCTAGCCTCCTTGTGTTGGTCCACAGAGAAAACCCTTGCTTCCTCAAGTTCAAGTGTTGATACAAGAGACCATTATGGTCTGTTGGGTGTACTGTTGGTAGTTATGGATTGGTGGTGTGTTGTCGACAGAGTGGATTACTAGCTCACCCCGTTGATTATATGATAGTGGTGTTGGTTTTGGTATCTAGTCACTACAATTGTTATTATAATTAGGTGGATAAATTCAGCATGGTTAACTGGAATGAGTTGTTAAATCAAATACACACTTGCTGTCCTTGTGTTTATTAAATTGATAACCCAACACTATTTTTAATTGATTAATGCACAATGATGCTTCACTCTTGATGCATTGGTATGAGTGGTGTTCCTATAGCATGAATCAATGATTACTATAACTGTGTGTTTTTAATGGTCAAATGATTATTTCAATCAGGGTCTTTATGGCATTTCCATCCACTATATATGTATGGTTATTTGATTGTGTCATCAAGGAGGGGCACAAGTTTTACACAGTGTGGTTCGAACACAATATTGATTAATTTGGGCAATATTGTTGCTGCCTCTTTGTATTGGATTGATAGCTCGACCCGATAGGTTGAGTTAATAATACTATGACTATGTGTTTTAGAATTGTTCAATGGGAATGCTGCAATCGTGGTGATTATGGAATTGTTTTCCACTGTGTTTTTTATCGATATTAATTGATTGTGCCATTGGAGAAGGTCATGTGTTTTTGAACTTGGATTTATTGCAATTTGATCGATTATTTTGAAAAATCGGGCTTGCTGTTGATCCCTCGTTATATTGGATGGATAACCCAACATTTTGAATGTTTAGAATCAAAGAAAATTGGACTTGTACAGTCAGAGAAATACACTTGCGTTTGGTCGAATGTTTTGTGTATCCCACAACATAGCATGAGTGAAGTGGTGATTGATGTCTGTGTGTTTAAATGGTAAGTCAATATCTTTCAATTTGGATATGAATTGTGGTGTCGACTGTCCACTATGTATGTTAAATGAATACCATGATTTTTAACAGTGATATGCACTGGTGCTGTGACAGTATAACTTCATTTCAATTCAATTTTTGAATGATTAAAATACAAAGTCGAGCATGACATTTGAGTTTATATTTGATGATTGGAATAATTTGTGGGCAGTGGTTGATTTTGATGCTGAACAGAGTGGAAATAATTTACTGGTTATGCATTTGGGAATTGTTTGAAAATATCAATGAGAGGAGTAGAGCTCCCCTACATGCTTTTTTGGAATGTATACTCTCTATGTTGATGATAATATGTTAAATATTTGATTACAATAGTGAGCAAGTAAAATATGCAGAGTTGTTTGGATAGTACACAGTCATTGTTTGGGGTCTTAGTGGACATTTGGTTGGTGTGTTTCCTTTTGCAGAATGGTTTTATGGATCAATGAATTAATTTTATGAACAATAATCTCTCTCCTTCCCTACCATTATTTATCTTTCCGCTAATTACAACCCCCCCTCACCTTCCCACATTCATTTTTCACTCCCTATTCTAAAATTAATTACAGTCAAGAAAAATTCTGTATTGAAACAGTTTAAAGTCGTTGGATTACAATGGTGTTCTTTTTGTTTGCATTACAGTTGATTGTTGTGGTATTTGAGCAGTAACCATGTTTCTTTCCCCCCCATTTTATCATTTTTCACTTAATACAAGCCCCTCACATATCCTAGGACCTTTTGTTCAGCCCATGCTCATTGACGACAGTTACACGATTTTATGGATTGGATTACATGAGCCTGATATGTTGCTGAGCCAAAATCTATTTCATATTTTTAAAAGAGTTATCATGTATGGTTGTTTAAAAGACTATTTTCTAATCCATCATGCATGCAGGAATGAGTTTTTTCAGCCAAGGTAGCCATGGCAGAGGCAACAGAGGGAGAGGTAATTGGAATAGAGGGCCAAGAAGGCCGAGGTTCTCCATACACTTTGATGATGACTCACAAGAGCTAGGCCAGTGATTTCAGGATGGATTTTTCAATTGGATTGGGCAAGGAATGGTCCAACCTAGGCCTGAAAGGCCTCCTTTCCAAACTCCACAAGCCCCTGGTATTCCCGTGCCCCCTCATGTCTCATTGCAACCCGAGGTTCCCGAAAATGATGGATGGCAAGAGATTGTCCACTCGACAGTCTCCCAACATCGTGGCTGGCCCAATTTGTCCTCACCTGCTTCCCCGCCTATTAACCCGATTATCCAGGTTGCACCTATCCACTCACCAGTCTAGTCCTCTCAGTCTAGCAAAAGGTTGAAAATTGAGGCCCACCATGCCCTTGACAAAGGAAAAGCCACTGCTGCCCCCTCCTCACCCTCCAATGGCTTTGATAAATTCGTGTCTTCCTGGATGCATTTGAGGGATGATTGTTCTCATGTGATCAACGAGATTAGGCCTAAAGGCTCAACGCAGCCAAAGGAAAATTCATGAAAATCAAAGGGTGACAACAACAGTCAAGGAAATATTGCATCTCAGAGTGGGAAATATGGATTTTGAGTTTTTTTTTTTGTTTTATCTATTGTTGATGATAGTTGACTTCAAGAATTTTTGGATAGCATGTTTTATTTTTGGATATATGAGTAATGCATTTTTGAAAACAATGTCAAATATAATTGCGACAAATTGTCAAATGCGCATGTGATGATGGGAGTCACAAGGAGAGTTGTTCTTGTTTATTGACTAGTTATGTTATAATGGTTAAGAGCTAAATGTGAATTACAAGGGGTCCCACCTACTAGTTATTATTTATTTAAAACCCTTATTATGACTTATTAATTTTCCCCCTTTAACTAAAAAGCTGGTTGAGTTCTTAGTTAACTTAACTAATGAGGTGGTTCAACTAGTTCAACCAATTCTAATTTGCTTTAAGGCAAAAAGAAAGGGAGGAACAAGAGGAGGATAAAAGGAGAAGCATACTAAGGTTTTCTCTTTGAGTTTATGTTGAGATAGTTCAATTTTCATTCATTCCTTAATTTATCACAAACCTAATTGTCTTTTATGATAGCATGGCCTTATTGTAGACAACAACATTCAGGGCTGAATTACATCATTCAAAGACTTGTTTTTCAGAGGTGTTGATCTATCTTTGATAGTCTGTGTAGACTTGTCTATTTGTGAATTAGTTTTCATGACTGAAAAAGGCTATTGTGCAGAGTTGAGTGGGCATCAATCTGTGGCAAGATGATCCAACTTTTTTGTCAGAGATCCTTTTGTATGTTCCATCGGGGATGTCTAAGTTTGACTTTGGTCCGAAATTTCTGTATGAGATTTTGTAAAGAAAATGACTCTTTGGTGAATTGGAATGAAATAAAGGATTTCTTTATGTCTCATCTATCTTGATTATCATCTTGGTGTCTTACTTCTGTCTTTACACTTGTTTTTAGCAACTATTATATTCATAAAATCATATAAAAATGAATTTTCCAGCAAGCTTTTATTTGTGAAAAAGACTAGCCTAAGCACTTGTAATTGATACTTGTGAGTTAGGATTTTATTTTGATGGCTATAAACCTAGGGTGACATTACCATATATTTTTCTTTAGCCAAGAAAAATCTGAAAATGCTTGAGTAAGATCATTTCATATATTTTCCTCAACACTCCCTTGATAAATTCCAAACAAAATGTTACTCACAGGCCCACAACCTCTTTCTCTATGAAATTATATCTCGAAATAGCTTCCAAACGTACCCACAACAATTGCCTTCAATATTCAACACTCAAAACTCCTTTGCTATCCAAAAAAACTCCATGTAAAAACAACTCTCCATGCAAAAACATGAATATGTAATTTTGGTCTCCTACCCATATGAATTTCCCCTCTTTCTCTTACTTCCTTGAATTACACTCTTCCCCAAGCTAATTGTACTCAACCCCCATGTTATTAGTAACTATGGGATGTGACTTATCACACCCACTCTCTTACATGAATTCAATGATTGGGCTCTAGAACACTCAACAAATAATGGAAGGTTCATAGTAAGGATAATTTGGAAAGAAATGGTTTGGGTTTAATAGACATGGGTAAACTCTCCCCTTTGGACCCTTTTCCTATCTCATGGAAACTAATCCCCCAAATACCTGTCCATGTCCCTCTGAAACTGTCGATACATTTTATTCATTATATTCAGTTTACATCATTCACATATTACATCGCTTGGCCCTCATCCATACATTTCAGTTACAATATACATCTCTAGTTTGGGATTTGAAAATGAGGATGTTACATGTTTTTTCTTCTTGTCGGTATTAATTGGAGTTCTTGAGGGAGGTATTACTTGAAAAATGTGACTGGAACCGTTATCAACTAGGAATTTGTGTAGTAATATTAGTACAATGGAAAGAAAACTGTGATAAAGGTCATTGTAGAATCGTCTTTTGACATCATCCAAGGATGTGCACTCTTCTACTACTTGTTATTTGTATAAATATTCTATGGGTTGTTCATCCCACTTGTGTATATTAGTTCATCCAACATTGATAAGATTTGACAACAATTTTTCATCTTTTATAATATTATTCATGTGAAGTTTGATCGATATATATATTTATCTCTTATCAGATTGCCTCCATGAATTTTCCGTCTATTTCAGTGAAAAACTGTGCTCTTGCTAGTGCAAGAGTTAGTCGATTCATCCTAGCATATTTTTTCAAATAATTGTCTAATTTGCTTTACCACCACTCATAAATCTCCTCTAATATCATCATCTATGCATGAGTGAAACTATTATACAATCTCGGTTCATGTATTACTTGCAATGGAATTAATGTTGTAATCTAAGGGATTGCATGATGAAGTTAGTAGTAGTGCACATACACAACATAATATACATAAGTAGTCTATAGTAATATACAAGCATGAACACATAGAAGGAACTAGTAGTTGTGGAACCAAAAATAGGTAGTATTTTATTATAACAGATCAAGTACCACTATCCTCTCTTGTTACATCCATGATCACATCTATTTATACATCGATACTAGTGGTAGGTAGTTACAACTGCTCTAACTACCCTGGTCTATGCAGTCAATCAACATATTAAATTGGCCAACTGACTAACCTATTTGATTAGTCAAATATGCCCTCCAACATGCCTCTAGTTGTCCCCTTGTTTTACTCATTTGTCTTTGAACAATTATTTTCCCAGTAATTGACCATTCCATGTGAAATGATTTCAGTCATTTCTAGATCAATCTTTCCTTTATTCTTTGAACAAGGGAATTCATGATTCCATATCTCTCTAACTTCTTGTGATCCCTGGGTGTCCATTTCTATCTGTTATCATGTACTTTCTACCTCATGCTAGTTTTCAAGGATCCCTTTATCCCTTAACTCCAGTGGGATTTTCCCTATTGACTTCGACGCTTGTATTCTAGGGGTTTGGTTTATAGGAAAATGTACCTTGGGCCTATTTTCCTCATAGGTGGGTGACCTTGGACCAAGTAAGGATAATATTTCATTGTTCCTTGACCTGGTTACTTCTCATGTGATTGACTCTAGCTCATTATCACACTGTTATTATTCATGCACTAGATGGTTCAATGTTCAAATGGATTGCACCGGATTCCTAGACACATGTGAGTTGTATCAACATTCAGGAGGGACATTCCATTCAAGTATCTCTCCACATGTTCCAACCACAACATGTTTTTCTAGATATATAACTCCAATTTCCATACTTTGGATAGTGATTCTTGGGTTTTCCTAATATTCTTAAGGGCTAGTGGACTTTCCCCTATTGACACCGGTACCTAGATTCTAGGGGTTAGTCTTAATTCATTATGTACATTGGTCATATTTTCCTCATTGATGGGTTACCTTGGACCATTTTGAGAGAATCCTAATTTCTCTTGGACTTGGTAGGAACTCATGTGCTTGACTCTAGCTCATTTTCACACCGTTGATATTAGTACATATATTTCAACGATTTATCCTCAATTGTAGTTCTTTGGATTTGATAGGCTCTATTCAACATTTTATAGATCCATTAGCTTAATATTCCCTCCCAACAACTTGCTTTAGATATTGGGAGCTCCTATCCTGTTCAACAAGGCCCCTTTGCTCATTTATTTCCCTCCCATCGGGGCACTAGTTTCTATGTATTCATCTTAGATACAATGTAATACCCCAAGGCTGGGCCCCTGTTGAATTGTAATGATGTTTATAGGCTGGTTAGACAAGTGTTTATAAGTTGGGAGGCCTATGTGTTTATTAGGCCAGAGAGTCTGGATCGCTTAAGGACAATGAGACTATTTTTGAATATGTAAATACTCACATCATTAATATAATTACATCGCTGTGTGTAGACTGACCATGGAGAAAGAGTTATGCGGGAATAAGCTCCACTAGGAAGGGAAAGGGAAGGGGCTAAGAGGCTAGGAAAAAGGATAAGCTTGAGGGCTTAACCTAAGGGAATATTATAATATATTTTCCTAAATACTAAGGTTTGGAAAATAACCCCTCTTATCCTAAGTTCCTTTGGGGAAAGGAACAGACTCCAAGTGGGAAGGAACGAGCTCCCAAGAGAGCCATGTGTCAATCTTGGCACATGTAGTTTTATGGGATAAATCAATTCATTGTGGGGTTTGCTTAGACATTCTTTCCATGCTCCGCATGCATGCGCACACTCAGAAACTAAGCATTCAGGTAACCATCCATTTCCTCCATTGTTGACCTCTGCAACATTCATGCAAGCTCTGAAATTGGAAAAACCCGTGAAGCTAACCCATTTTTATCCTCTGAAGCAAAAAAAAAATGCACAGTGCATGAGCCATATCTCACCCTAGCTATTTTTTTGTTGCTTCCCACATTTTTCCTTGGACTCATGTGGCTTACTGTCATTACCAGAGCTATACCTGATTTGTTGTTGTGATTACCCTGACTAGATTGTCCTAGGAGCTGGACTGAAGAAGAAGTTTGTCAGCCATGTGAGAAACTCTCTCCAGGTGAGAGAGGTTGATGGGGAAATGAGTTTCCCAGAGGGATCCTCACGACAGTTGTAGTGCTCTGAGATTTCCTGTTCGACCTATCGCTGAAGCCTTGGAAGGGGAGTGGGGAAGTCGAAGGACTGTCAAGCAGAGAAGGAACACACTCCCTGGGGTGGGACAAGCATGTGGGGAATGAGGGACTATAATATGTGGATGTGAGTGGACTCATGGGGACATAATCCTTCCTATATACTTTGTAACCTCAAACTAGCCTAGGATTCCCTTTACCCTGGGTGGAGTTTAGTCCCAACTCGGGGGTGACCCAGTGCTGATAGATTGGAGCAATGTGGTCTAAGGTTGGGAGGTTCGTGGAAGGTCTGGATGTAGTTGGTGGCTTTCATAAAAATATAAGTACCATATCTATGTTAATTGTTTGTGCTGTGTATTCTGTACATGTCTTTATATTTATAAGAATTGCATGTGTTGCTGCATGTATGTTTTACTGTGATTTCCGCATTTAATTTGTGTACTAGTAGAATGAATATTAGTTGTTTAGGTTTATATGTATGATGTTCCGCAAATATATTTATATTCCATAGCCCAATAGGTCTATTCCTGGGCATGGAAAGTTCTGACCATCAAAAGCAAAGTGAGAAGTTTTTAGTTCAAGTGACATTTCCAAACAAATGGAAAATATCTTGAACATAACATAATTTAGGTAGCATGGTCCGACTTGGGTGGCACGGGGACGCTACAAATTGCTATTAGATCCCAATGGTTTTATCACTGAGCCTGGATGGGTCATATAAGTGGTTATGGGAAACCAAATTCACAAAGAATTGATGAAAAGAGTGCCAGGGGGGCGTTGAGAGAGCTCTTGGGTTATAATTGGAAACTCAAGGGGTATAGCAGTTCAAGGAAATATACAGAGAAATGAAACCACATCAATCGTGGTATTGGGACACAAAGTTTAAAATTGGGTCATAGGATTTTTTTGGGAGAAGGAAGACCCTTCACAACCGTCATATGTGGTAAAGGAGTAGGGTGGTTAAGAACCGAAGTCCTTCGGGACTTCGCTGCTCCGACGATTTGAAGTTCCTTGTCGTAAAAGAGGCAAAATCATCGAAGCTCCAGAGTCCTGGAGTGGATCTACACTATAGATCACGGGGAGAAGTGCTTAGCTATTGGATGAGGCCCAAGACATATCGAAGTCATTAGAACACGCCAATACCAGGAGGTAAGACGTAGTGGAGAATATCAGATTCCAACCGTCTAATTTGTGTGAAAGTGAAGGTGAGTTGTATATCTCACAGCAGTCGAAGGTTCAGAACTCCAGGAGAAACGAGGCCTCAAGATGCCAGGGGGAAAAATCCCTGAAGTCCCTAACTCCGGAGTTAATTTGAACTGTTCATGTTCAAGGACACATGTCTGAAGATTAAGCATGTTCAGAGCTTTGGCAGTCTGGGGGTTGAGTGGTGTTCAACATCAAAATCCTCCGAAGTCACGAAGTCCAGAGTTAATATGGATCGTTTATTAATGGGGAAATGTGTCCACAAATCAAATTGTTTGGGATTTCGACAGTGCGGGGGTTGTGTGGTGTTCAACATCAAAATACTCTGAAGTACCAAAGTCCCAGAGTGACGTGGCATGTTGACGTCACCTAAGATGATGTGGGAATGCAAGATGTGTGCCACGTGTTAGTGGGTTATGCACCCTTCGAAGATAGTTGGTGCTGGTTAGAATGCGACATGTGTTACTTGCTTGATTGAGCCACATGTCCACTTCATGTGTCCTACCACATGGCACTCCTGGTTGTGGCACAAGACAGTTAAACTTGGTGAAGAATCTAGCTAGATCAGGGTGCATTAACTTCGATCATGATATATCAAGATCGATAGTCAAGAGGCATTGCGGAGATCAAAGTTGCATGGGAGATAATTCTATAGGGCGGTCCCACAATCCAAACCACGATTTCCCAGAAGGGGTACATGTTAGTGTGGGGATGATTGTGGAATGATTGACGGGTTACTCCAAAATTGTCGACCCATTTCCTTGCAATTCAAACACAGACACCATAGGCCACAGTGGATTCGTGGCGCCAAATCTTGCAGTCCGGAGACTTGGAACTCTAGAGGAACTTGGTTGAGGGTTTCTTAAGTGGGAGGAATCCCAGAGGCCTGAAGGCTGAAGCCCATTTAAATCGTTTATCACAGAGGAAACGCCACAGTAGATGTGACAGTCTGGGGATTTGACACTCTGGAAGATCCCAAGGAATAAACAGTTGAGGTTGAGGACTCTCAAAGGTCGGATTCCATCTCAACCATTGATCGTAGAAGACACGTGGTGCCAAATGCAGTAGTCCAGAGACTGGGTGCTCTGGAAGGTTCAAGAGTATGGACAATCCAAAACTCCCAAAGCCTGGGGTTCCGTAATAAATCTCATTCGTTGGTTGTTGAGGACCCGTGGATCGTAGATCCACCCCACTTCATGAGTTCTCCAATTTGACACTCTGAGGAATTGGAAGGTTGGGGTTGAAAAAACCTCCGGAGCTCGAAGCTCCAGAGCACCTAAGTGTTAAATCCTTGAAGGACCACCTGTTTAGTACTTTGTCAGTTCAACGTTTGAGATAATTACAAGGCGGTGAGGTAGAAACCTCCGAAGCCAAAGTTTCGAAGCCCCAAAGTTACTAAGGCTCCATATAAGCGCTTGTTTTATGGCACTTGGTCACAACCATGGTCACATGCGATTGAGGGTTAAAAACAAGTTGCTAATGCCCGAAAACTGTTTCCAAGAAAGACAAAATTTAGATGGCCATAAATATTTGGCCAAGGCTCATAATTGAGGAATGGAGAAGTCATTGGAAAGGTCTTGAACAATAGAAGATAACTATTCACCAATAAATTGGTTATGGATAGTCAATTTTCTTAGAAAAAAAGGATCGCGGAGCAATAAAATAAAACAAATGCGGAAATAAAACACAGAAGATACATAATACAATAGAGACAAAAATATATGTGGCTCACCCAGTGTGGGATATGTCCACCATAGAAATTTCCAGGTCTTATTCACTCTGGGAAGACAAGAAGACATTTAAGAGGGAACATAGGTAGAAAGGGAATAAGCCACCATTCTTCAAAAACAGTTCTCAAGGACAACAAACCCCTAGAGAGCCCAGAGTGAATAAGATAGGTGGGCAAAGGCCAAGGAAGACACCCATTCAATGTTGGGGTTGTAAAGGAGATCTTGTGTATAGAGATTGTCCACACAAAAGTGATAAAGTGAGAGATTTCCACAATGTACAACAAGTTGAAACAATGGAGGACACATGCATAAGTGTTCCAAGGATCTACGCAGCCCTGGACAAAAAGCAAGCAGAGTTTCAATCACACATGATTGAAGTAGAAGGTATGATCAATAACCACGCCTTTACTATTTTAATAGATTGAGGAGTTAGTCATAGCTATATAGATCTTAAGGTAGTGGAAAGATTACAATTGCCAAGAAACAAGCATGGGAAATCTTGGTTGGTACAAATGACTAAAGGATATAAGAGAAAAGTTGTTGGGCTGGATATAGGAGCCAAGAGAAAAGTTGTTGAGCTGGTTACATCATGTCTAATGGACATGAAGGTGATAAGTACCAAGGTATATTTGAACATCCCACCCTTGGGTTCATATGTCTGTCTAATTGGTATGAATTGGTGGGACCAACACCATGATATATTAGACTTCCATAACAAGGCATTTACTTGCCTGAACAAGGAAGGGAACCCAAGAACAGTCCAAGGAATTCCTAGGGCAGTTACTGTCTGAGATATCTCAACAATGCAACTGAAGAAGTGTTACAGGAAGGGTTTCCAAATATTTGCAGCTCATATGGACGAGGCACATAAGGATAAGGTGCTAAATCTTGAGGATCATGTGGTCCTGAAATATTTTGAGGATGTGTTCAAGGAGATACTGGGATTACCTCCTAAAAGAGATGTTGATTTCTCCATGAATCTGATGCCTAGAGCAAATCCAGTATTGAAGACTCCCTACCAGATGAGTACACCTGAACTAAAGGAGTTGCAAATGAAACTTGAAGAGATTTTGAAGAAGGGGTATATACGCCCAAGTGTGTCACCTTGGGGTGCCCAAGTTTTATTTGTGAAGAATAAGGACGAGACAATGAGGTTGTGTATTGACTTCATACGATTGAAAAAGTGACTATAAAGAACAAGTATCCTTTGCCAAGGATCGATGATCTCTTTGATCAGTTAAAGGATGCAAGGATATTCTCAAAGATTGATATTAGGTCAGGATATCATCAAGTGAGGATCAGAGATGAAGACATCAGCAAGACCACCTTTAGGACAAGGTATGGTCATTATGAATTCACAGTGGTGCCATTTGGGCTATCAAATGCACCAACTGTTTTCATGTGCTTAATGAATGGTGTTTTCCGGGAATATTTAGACAAGTTTGTCATTATCTTTTTGGATGACATCCTTGTATATTCCAAGTCAAAAGAAGAGCATGAGCATCACTTGAGGATGGTGTTATAATTGTTAAGAGATCACCAATTGTATGACAAATTGAGAAAGTGCTCATTTTATCATAATTGAATTCTCTATTTGGGGCATATCATATCTGAAGAAGGGATAACAGTGGACCCTGAAAATATTGAATCTATTAAAGGATGGACAACACCTAAGAATGTGACAGAAGTCAGATCCTTCATGGGACTAGCTGACTACTACAAAATATTAATCGCAGGGTTTTTGAGATTGCTCACCCAATCACTTCCCTGCAAAGGAAGGGAGTGAAGTTTCAATGGACAATAGAATGTGAAAAGAGCTTCCATCATTTGAAGCAGTTGTTAACTAGTGCTCCAATTCTGAGGATTTCTGATCTGAATGAAGATTTTTTGGTTTTCACCGACACACGCAAAGAAGGACTTGGTGGATTCCCCAGTCAGGATGAGTTTGTGATATGCTTTGAATCCAAAAAATTGAAAGAGCATGAAAGACTCTATGCCACTCATGATTCAGAGTTGGAAACCATAGTGCATGCCTTGAAGAAGTGGATTCACTACCTCATGGTAAAGAGGTTTGAGCTAAGGACATACCATAATGGTTTGAAATATTTTTTTGATCAGTCAACTTTAAATGCCAGGTAGATAAGATGGTTGGAATTCCTAGGTGAGTATGACTTTGATATTAATCACATCAAAGGAAAAGAGAACAAAGTGGCTAATGCACTCAACATGAGAGTGCATGAACTGCATGCTACAACCATTATCATGTATCAAAATGATCTTAAAGGCATAATTTTTGAGGCTGCAAAAGCATATTTGTAGTACACAGAGTAAGTGACAAAGTTACAGCAAGGTAAAATGTACCAGAAGGTTGAAGATTATAAATGGGAAAATGATGAAATTCTCTTGTACAAGAATAGAATTTATGTACCCAATTATAATGAATTAAGGATTACAATCTTGAAAGAGATGCATAATGTACCTTATGCTGGACACCCAAGATATCAAAAAACCATTTATGTCGTCAAGAGCCAATACTATTGTCCAGGTATGAATAAGGAAATTGCTGAGTACATTGCTAAATGACTGGAGTGTTAGAAGTTCAAGGTTGAGCATAGACACCCAGCTGGGTTGCTGCAACCATTTCCCATTCTTGAGTGGAAGTGGGAAGTGGTGAAAATGAATTTCATCACCAAATTTCCCAGAAAAAGAAAGCATCATGATTCTATCATGGTTGTGGTGGAAAATCTTACTAAAGTTGCCCATTTCATTCCAATGAAGATTACTCACAAGGCAACCAATGTTGCTGATATTTATATGAGGGAAGTAGCATGCTTGCATGTCATGCCAAAGACAATTGTGTTTGACAGAGACCCAAAGTTCACCTCAAAGTTCTGGAAGGGATTATTCAAAGGGTTCAGAAAAAATCTGAACTTTAGCACTTATCATCCCAGGTATGATGGGAAAATAGAAAAGGTGAACTAAGTGATAGAGGATATGCTAAGAATGTACGTGATGGACAAACCATCTAAATGAGAAGATTATCTACACTTGGTAGAATTTTCCTACAATAATGGGTACCAGGAATCTCTAAATATGAGCTCATTTGAGGCACTTAATGACAGAAAGTGAAACACACCAATAAGATGGGACAACCTAGAATATAGAGCAGTAGTTGGGTTAGATTTGCTTAGGGAAATTGAAGAGCATATGTCAAAAATTAAGCAGAATTTGAAAGCTTCTCAAGATAGGCAGAAAAGCTATGCTGACAAGGGCATAACTCACAAGGAATTTAAAGTGGGTGATCATGTATTCTTGAAGGTGAAGGCCAACAAAAGTTCCCCGAAGTTGGGAAACTATTCCAAGTTGGAAGCCAGATATTGTGGGACGTTTGAAATCCTATAGAGGATTAGACCAATAGCTTATATGATTGCATTACATGCATCTATGTCTATTCATAATGTATTCCATGTATCATTGCTTAAGAAATATATACCTGATGATAATCATATTATTGATTGGAATGTGATTCAGGTGGAGCAAGAAAGTGATTTTCAAGTGCATCCGGTACACATTCTAGACCGGAAAATCAAACATATTTGGAATCGAGCCATAGGGTTTGTAAAGGTACAATGGACCTGGTACAGTTATGAGGATGCAACTTAGGAGCATGAAGATGCTATGCAGGCAGAATACCCACATCTTTTTGAATATTTTGAAAATCTTGTTGATGTTATGTAAATGGGTTGCACTGAGGATAGTGAAAAAATAAGGGGAGGGGATTGTAATACCCCAAGGTCGATCCCCTACTGAATTGTAATGATGTTTATAGGATGGTGAGCCAAGTGTTTATAAGCTAGGAGGCTTATGTGTTTATTAGGCCGGAGATCCGGGATCGCTTAAGTCCAGTGAGCCTATTTTTGAATATGTAAATACTCACATCATTAATATAATTACATCGCTGCGTGTAGACTGACCAAAAATAAATATTTATGGGGGACTAAGCTCCACTGGAAGGGAAATGGAAGCGGCTAAGAGGCTAGGAAAAAGGGATAAGCTTGAGGGATTAACCCAATATTATAATATATTTTCATAAAGACTAAGGTTTGGGAAATAACCCCTATTATCCTAAGTTCCTTTGGGGAAAGGAACGAACTCCAAGTGGGGAGGAACAAGCTCCCAAGAGAGCCATGTGTCAATATTGGCACATGCATTTTTATGGGAGAAATTAGTTTGTTGTGGGGTTCGCTCAGACATTCTTTCCATGCTCCCCATGCATACAGGCACTGAGACATTGAGCATTCAGGAAACCATCCATTTCCTCCATTGTTGACCTTTAGAACATTCATGCAAGCCATGAAACCAACAAAACCTATGAATCTAACCCGTTTTTATCCTGTGAAGCACAACACGACTGCACAGTGCCTGAGCCATATCACACCCTAGCCATTTTTTTTTTGCTTCCCACGTTTTTCCCTAGACTGGTGTGGCTTACTATCATTACTAGAGCTATACCCAATTTGTTGTTGTGATTACCCTGATTGGATTGGCCTGGGAGCTGGACTGAAGAATAAGGTTGTCATGCCTATGAGAAAATCTCTCAAGGTGAGAGAGGTTGTTGGGGAAGTGATTTTCCCAAAGGGAGCCTCACGACAGTTTTAGTGCTCTGAGACTTCATGTCCAACTTGTCGCTAAAGGCCTGGAAGGGGAGTGGGGCCGCTGAAGGAATGTCAATCAGAGAAGGGGCACACTCCCTGGGGTGGGACAAGAATGTGGGGAATGAGGGACTATAAGTTGTGGACGTGAGTGGACTCTTGGGGACATAATCCTTCCTGTAGACTTTGTAACCTCAGCCTAGCCTAGTATTCCCTTTACCCTGGGTGGAGTTTAGTCCCAACTTGAGAGTGACCCACTCCTGATAGCTTGGAGCAACGTGGTCTAAGGCTGGGAGGTTCGTGGAAGGTCTGCACGTAGTTGGTGGCTTTCATAAAAATATAAGTACTTGTTTATGATGTGTATTTTGTACATGTCTTTATATTTATAAGAATTGCATGTGTTGTTGCATGTATGCTTTACTGTGATTCCCTCATTTAATTTGTGTACTAGTAGAATGCATATTAGATGTTTAAGTTTATATGTATGATTCTCCACAAAGATCTATGTGTGCCATAATCCAGTAGGCCTATGCTTGGGCATGGACAGTTCTGACCATCAGAAACAAAGTGAGAATTTTTTAGTTCAAGTGACATTGCCCAACAGATGGAAAAGAGCTTGAACATAGTAGAATTGAGGTAGTGTGGTCCTGCCCGGGTGGCCGGGGGACACTACATATAGTCTTCAATAGGCTTCCACCTTTGTATTGACCCTTTTACTCTAGGCATGTATATAAGAATGCTCATGTCATTGTATTTTACTTTGAAACCTATTCACCATGATCATTCTTTGTATTGTATTGGGACACCATTTTTTCTCATTGGCCTAGCACATTTATGCCATGGCACACCATTGTTTCATTATTTGGAGATTTCTTGATGAGCATGGGTATGCCCACCTTGTCCCTATTGAGATATTGTATGCATATCACCTTTTTGACTTTTTGTTGATAGGTGGTTATCTTTCGCTATTCTTTGGGTCTTCCTCCTTCCTTGAACAATCCACTCCCTCCTTGGTCCTTCCCGTACCTAAAAAAAACCAAAACTAAGGAAATTTATATTATAAAATGATGCAGTGGAAATGTACAACAAGGAGTACATAAAAATAAATTCCATAATTTATCCAGTAATCTAGGCAAACAAAATATGTTGAAATCAAATATTTACATACATTTGTAGTTATAAGTTCCAAAATTTTCCTACGGGTATAGATTCTTAAGAAGAGACCTAAAATTATTATCAATTTACAAAACATAAATACTAATGAAAAATGTGGTTTTTGTTGGCTTCATCTTGTCCAATGCTGGAGAGATGACAATCATAGTTGCTAAGATCCATATCTTCCTTCATTTGATGGACAATATATTCCTCCTTGAGATCTTCTTGGATTGAATTCATTGACAACCTATGGTTGGAGGTAGTAGAGTGGGATCCTTTGCTAAGATTATTGACCATATTCGTCAAGATGGAGAAATTTTCCTCCAAAAATTTATTTTGTTGCTTGTGTTGAACCATGGTATTCATGATCATTGCATTCTAGGAGGACATTGGTGCTCATTTTCATGGAATTTATTGGCCACTAAAAAGAGTGAAGTTATGTTTCTATTGATGGATTCCTCATGCCTTTTGAGTAGCCTATGAAATTCATGAGCTTCTTGATAGTACATGGATGAGGGATGGAATACTGAAAAAGAAATACCACATTACCAGTCCCAATCAAAGGTCTAGGTTTGTCTACTAGACAAACCTTACCACCTAGATAAAATTGGCAAAATTAGGGGAAACCAAAGATATAAACCCAACTTCCAAAGAATGGATGTGCCCAACCCAATGTGCCAAACACCACTCAAAACCAATAGGGGGACCATAACACCAATTATTCACAGTCTGAGGACACCACCTAGAGCTCCAAAATAAAAATCACCAAGAAGTAACCAAAATTTCATAATAACCATGAAACCAGACAACAAATAGATTTCAAATTGCCAGAGCAGAGAGATGAAAATTTACTAAACATCCATTGATTTCTTATTCACCAAATAGAGGCTCCAATACACAAACTAGAAGTAGATATAAGTCCTTACTAGGAAGAATTTTCACCCTAGAGCAGTCCTCCACCATTATATGTCTCTCAAGCCATCCAGACAATACTCCATTATCCCACTCATGTCATAATAAAATACATAGGATGATTCAATATGTTGTTCATGATTTAATTTTTATATGTGAAAAGTAGGGGGGACAGTCCTTTCATACCTTGATCCCTCACTTAAACTCACATGATGGTAGAGGTTCCATGACATATGTTGTTTGATAATGTTTTAATGTGTCTCCATAACCATTAGCATACAAGGATTAAGGTATGATTTGGTAAAGCACGCCCCCAGTTTTCCAAAGAACGTCAATGTTGAGTTTGGTTGCTTCATTAGCTAGAGGATTGGTCTATGAATTTTATTCTCTTAATACCTTAAAGAAATGGACCATCTAAAATATGCAAGCTTCCTTCTGGATCTGTGCTATTAGGGATGCTAACTTGCTATCTATGCGAGTCTTCTTTGAGGTCATCAAGTTGATGATTATACTTGAGTCACCAATAGAAATAAATGTCTTTGTTTTGGATTCATTTATTGAAATATCAAAACCCTAGAGAAGGGAATGCATGTTAGCTTGATTATTTGTGGAATTCCCCAGACCCAAAATAAAGGTTGTTTCTAGATGTTCCTTGGGATAAAGAATAATCCCCCCTATTCCTGCCACCCCTTGGTCCTTCCTATACTTAGCTAAAGAAACTATGATGTATTTCTATCATATGAATTTTTCCTAAAATCACACATCAAAGAGCATTATGTTATCCCATAAGAAATTCTCACTTGTGACATATTCAATAGTCATACAAGAATACACATGCATAACCCCCATTTTCATCCCCTTTCGACCATCATATGACTTCAAACTTGTCAGGATTAACCCAATCAAACCCTGAAATTGATCAAAGTTGGCCAATGTAGATATATCACCCCAAAATTTCACCTATATAGTGCAAATATTACCCCCAAAAGATGGGTTTCCCCTTAAAATGGCCAATTTTGACTATTTTCACCCCCTATTAATGTGCTTGAATTGGTATGATGGGAAGTTATATGTGGACCATCTTAAACATTAATTGTTATTTTTAATCTCGATTTCGTCATTTTTAACCACTAAAAGGAAGATCATGTTAAGGGGTTTTAGCCACTAGTCTATTATAAATAAAACACTTGAGGTCACTTCATCAATGCATCATCACAAGAAAGGTTATGTTGTTGAAATGTCACTAGGATCTCGAGGACCTCTTCCTCTTGATTGTACTTTTCTAACCTATGTACCTTGCTCACCAACTAAGGATGGAGTCATAAGAACATCAAGGAATAAGAACATCAAGGAAGCCAAGGACACATCCCAAGGAGGGGATTTGGAGCCCATTCAACTTCAACACGCTCATCCACCAGGTGTGATATTTTGTCCTTCTCATTATGGTAATGAAATTCTTTGTATTCTTTCATCTTTTTTTGTTCATGATGATTACATGGTTTCTTTATTTGGTTTTTTATCTCATGAATAACTTAGGGTTTGAAGTGTGAAAAGTAGACCCAGGGTTTATTATTTAACTCTTTAAACCATTTTTTTGGGGCTTCATATACAACCATTAAGATTAAGTGGGATTTTTCCACCCTTGTGACAAATACCCACCAACAAATCCACTAAAATTATGCCATTGATCTCATATTTGTTTTGTTAACTTGCACTTCATAAGATGTTTGTGCTATCTCCATGTGATTTAACACAATTACTAATTAATATTTTTAAATATAATTTTGGTGAAAAATATTTTATATTACATTAAGGTGCCAGATAACAGAGCTATTATAGAAAGTGGGCTTCAAAGACAAAAGCCACACTGTAAGGATTTATAACATTGTTGGTATATGCAACATTCCAGAGATAGGACAAAAAATCCAACATAATGTTTGATACAATTTGCAATGTATAGATATGTCTACCATGGCCTTTGAGCAAAAAGGATCAACTAAACCAAAGGAGTAAATCTACAGTTTGAAATTGCAAGAGGTGACTATGAAAAATATAGAAGGAAGAGCACACTACAAATTGGAAACACAAAAGAAGAAATACATAAGCACAACTAAGAGACATAAATCAAGTGTTGGGGTTAGGGATTTCCTTCATCACTAGGGTACCAAGGCCCATAATAGCTTAATGGACATGTGTGATTTTCATTTGTTTATCCATGCTTCTAGAGAATTTGATTCTTTGCAACCTAAATATTTGGACTTTGGGTATTTATCGACTGGGAGAGGTTTTCCACACTCTGTTCTAGTTTCTCCATATGAAGTAGAAAAAATTTAGACAAATTGTTATCCTTGTCACTCATTATAGGAAGAAAAAGGGGGCCAAGATTTACAAAGAGAGGAGATGATTCTACCGACAATAAGCATAAAGGAACTAAAGACTTGAGAAAAAAAGAGATAATAACCTCCACAAAGGAAAGAATGGATGAGGAAATACAACCATAGGGTGTCTTTAAGTAGACTGGAGAATTCATGCTTGACGTAGTCCTATTGGCCCCTCGAGACTGAGGATCCACTCACAGGATCGTTCTATATGCCCTTCGAGCCGGATCAGCTCTTTCGGATTCTCTTCTGGAATCCCCTTTCTAATTGATCCACAGGTTCTTTCTTGCAGTTTGCGATCTCACAAGTTCATGAGTCGTGACCTCCGAATCTTCCTCTACGATCTCGCGATAACCGAGATCATGAAATGGGTACAAATCTCCCTTTGTCAGCAACCTCCTTGTGCGACCACTGGCTAGGCTAAGCACTAGCACCTTTCGCCTCTCGCGCCTTCGTGAGTTCAAAGGTCCAGCCTTGGCACCTTCTTTCCCGAACTCTCGAGAGGCGAGATTTGACCTTTCTCCTCTTGTTCTCACTACTCATGGCTTCGCAAGTCGAAGGCTCGAACCTTCATTCCCTTTTCTCCCGAGTCTCCAAGACACGAGAGGTCAATGGGGTGTTGACTCCTCCATATAAGTGACGTGCGTTCACTGGTTTAATTCCTGGCCCACTGTGCAGTTCTGCCACGTGCCTCCTCCGTGTCTCGGCTTTTTGTCACTTCATGACTTCGCTTCTCATGAATTGGAGTGCTCAATCCTTGGGCTCTCACCCCGTGAACCTCCGAGTTCACGAGATCTCTAGATCTCTGCCACCTGTCCTCCTCCTAACGAATGACCGTGATTCACTTCGTAGCTTCACCACTCATGAAGTTGAAAAACTTCTCTTCCGGACCCCCGGTGTTCGAGTCCCCGAGACGGGTGATCTTGCGACATGTGTCCTTCCGGCGAATGAATCAGATTCTCTCGTTCTTTCAGGACTTCGCCTCTCGCTTCTCTTCACATGAGGTTTAAACCTCATACATCTTCTGTCAGATCTAACGACTACCGGTTGTTCGCTCGAGATCTGATGGCTTCAGATCATTTCTCCCATGTGTTCTTCCTGTACTACCTCCTGGATGTGAAAACCTTCAACGGTCCAGATCTTCTCGGCTTAAACCAATGGCAGTTGTTGCTCCTCCTGAGATTCGACGCTTTTCTTCCAAATTTGGAAGAATTTCGAATACTCAAAGGCCTCGACCTTTGTTCATCTTCCTCTATGAGCTCTGCGCGTATAAAAACGCTATCCCTCCTGAGCTTTGGGAACTTTGAACTCTTTCAGAGAGTTCTCTGGCCTCTTCACTCCTTGTAGCTGTGGCTCCGTGCACTGAAAGCACTATTCCTCCTAAGATTTTACTCTTGAATCCCCGAAGGATTCTTCGGCTTCTGTGCTTCTTGCAAAACCTCTACGTACACAAGGTGTTATCCATCCTGAGATTTCCTGTAGCTTCGACCTCTAAGGAAACTCGTCCTTTTTCCTTTCTCCCTTAGATGGAGATATTGGATGCCCTCCTAGCTATCCTTCACTCAAGAAACCTCTTACTGAGTGCTCAGGGTGTTCACCAACCCTGCGAAGATCCTTCTGTGGACTCTTCCTCAATCATAGAACTCAATAGAGTTCCTTTCCTCTCTGTGCCTATCTGCACATCTACTCAATGCCCACCTGACAGAGTATCTTCTTACAAAACATCCAACAGTTCTGTGCTCTCCTATGCACCCTATGCACTTGCTCAATGCCCTCTTGGCAGAGCTTTACAAAACTCCTTATAGATTCTGTCTGCAACTGTGTTCTATCCACAGTCTTGTTTCCTGAGGTATTCAACAACCTCAAAAGGTCTTCCTCTGAATTGTTGATTCCAGTTTCTGTGCCCACCTGGCACGTCTTTTTCTGACTTCACAGAGTTCATAAGTGCATCTGTTAAGGTCCTAACCCACACATAGGTAGATCAATGTATTCGGA
>CBVK0100201889.1:0-15633 GCA_900067695.1 Picea abies | reverse complement strand
ATGATTGAAGATCTATTATGAGGAAGAGAGCGAGAGGAGGATCTCATGGACACATCAAAGTTTCGGCAATGTCAGAGATCTTGACAACAAAATTCTCGGATTCAGAGAAAACCCTAATTTCTGATGCCCACGCGGGCTGTCTGAAAGATAAATGACAAGCTTTAAAGAAAGAGTTCTCATAGACTCATCATTTGTTAAAAAAAATGCAATAATTTCCACAAATCATCAGATTAATCAATAATGGAAACAAATGCCCATTTGCTTAATATTTAGTTGATAAACATAATGTAATTGTCACAATTTTTTTTTATGATGACTGGAAGAAAGAAGACTTATAGAAACATAAAATGACTCTAAATGCTAACAATCTCTCTTTATTCCGTACAAAACACTAACAAACTAGATTTTCAGAGATTAGACTAAAACTTGATAGAAATAAAAAATTCCAATCTAATTTAGAAAAACACCAATAAAAATCAGATATAATAAAAGAGTTTTTGGATAAAAATACCAAATCCACCTTCATATATTGTTCCCTTGTCTAGAAAGAACTCAAAAGTATCATGCAAGAGAAATCTTCTCTGTAGCTCTTCAAAATTACTCCTATTGGTCTTTGCATTCTTAACTGTTTATAGTACTTGAATGTATTAAATAACTAATCTAATATTATTATTTTCATTAATTACAAAATATCTTCTTGCCTAATATCCTTGATTCAAACCTTGAGAAAAATCTTCAAACATAATATTTAAAGATATCATATTCCTGTTCTTGCTACTACAAAATGGCCACGTCGACACCTGAGTTGACTTTCACGTTGACCAAAGGTTTTTTAATCAAATCTTCTGGAACGATGAGAAACATACCATCCCATGAAAAAAAGGGTGAGAACCCATGTGGTTAATTTCTTCACAACTGTCTACATATGTGACAACAAACAAGTAATTACAAAAATCCAGCTGTTTTGGCAAACAAAGATAACAAAACCATTTTTTATTTGATAAATTTAGGAAATAAAAAATGAAACAATGATTACCTTATGGTCTTTAAACACCATTTCTATGAGAGATCCCTTGATAGAATGGAGGTATGTGTACCACAAAAACAATGAACATGTCTTGAGGAAAAAATGGATTTGGGCATAAGTATAAGCATATGGTGGAAGCAATTTAACAAAAATGTTATTTCCATGACTTGATTTCAGTGCTATGGTCTGCTGTTCGACCTCATTTTCCTTATTTGTCTTCTTGGTTTATGCATAAGGACTTTTACTTTTAGGTTCTAGTTCTGCAACCTTAGGATCTTCTTTTGTTTGAACCATTTATAAACTTGTTTTTCCAACATGAAATTCTCCTTCTTTAGATACTCATTTTCATCTCTTAGACTATCATTCTCATCCAACATCCTTAAACCATGTACCCTTAGAGATTCATTCTCAGTTTTAATGACCCTCTCAAGGATTTTCAATTCTCGCACCTAATTTTTTAATTTCATAACTTGATCCTTCTTTTTTCTTAACTGGGAAGTTATAATGAAAGTTGACAGAGGTTGTAAGTCCTAATTTGGTATTGAAGGTTAGCCTCTTTCATTGCTAGTGTTTGTAGGTGTATCTTGTTTTTCACAATCCATAGCTGTAGTAAAAACATTCTTGTTGATACTGCTATTTTGAGAAGATTTTTGTTCATTGAAAAAAAGAGGACCTCCATCCATTATTTCCATACTTTCTAAAAGTTCATAAGAAGTTTGTTGAGAATCATCCAACTTGGGGGTTGATCTAGGGTTTGATTACAAAGTTTCAGCTTTGTGTTTCTTTGCTGGTTTGTTCAAGACCTGACTTAGTTCTTCATTTTTTTTTTGATCTTCTTGAAGTCTCTTGGCCATGGATCTGGTTGTTCTGGTTCGAGGTGTCCATTTTACAACTGTTTTTCCCTTAAGACTACCTTTAGCTCATTTGTCTTTCTTAATCCATGAAACTCCAATAATTTCTTGGACATGCTCTGTATCTTCATATGTAGGATCCACTTTTTTATCAACTTCAATTTCTAACCTTAACTCTGTAGTGTCTTGCAACAAACTTCATGTAGAACCTGTTGTGGTGTCTTGTTCTTTAAAACCATTATCCATTAATAATTTATTCCATTCAATTCCTTGTTTATATAGTTCATTCTTGATAATGATTTTGAAAAGTCTATGATGGTAAAGAGACTTATCAACATTCTTCTTCTGTTTCTAGATGGTCTTTGACATCTTAATTAGATATTTAAGCAAGTAGTAAGGCATATTTAGTGGCTTATCTCCCTGAAGATGCAATAAGATTCTAATATGGTAAAGGCAAATCAAACTAAAATTTCTCTCATAGGTTATGTATTTCTGAATTAAAAAAGCTAGGTCTTTCTATAGATACTTCAACCAAACCCTTGGTACCACTACAACCAAATTGGGTTTTTAACTATTTCTTATGAGGAATGGGGTACAAGATTTTAAGTCAATTGGTTTATTCTTAAACCACTTATCACTTGTTTGAGGAAGCCCTAATATCTGAGACAAAGAATTTTCAGAAAGATGAATGGTCAAGTTGCCTACTTGTGCACATTCATCATCGAAGGTCTGAGCAAAATCTTTGGTCACGTATTCTATATTCCCAATGAAATTTTCAAATAATTTCGTCAAGACTGTCTTCTCCAATATCACCATACACTGAGGGTGAATGCAGATTAGTTCTACTCCATAAGGAATGAATAAGAATGCCATTTTTCAATGTAACCCTTTTGACACTTGACTTATTAGTCTATTTTCTATGTACCTGAAACTTCCTATCCTCTATCGCTCGGTTTTAGTTCTTATGTCTATCAGAGCCTTGTTCAACTAAGGAGTATCTACTTTTGATTGTAATCGTTGATTCTATGGTGTAATTAATGATGTGGCGGGTTATGAGCTCGGGTTCAACCAAGTGTACTTAGTAGTTTCACAAATCATTTCGAATTAAGGCCACAAAATGAGTTATGAGTGGAGGTGAAAGGTATGTATTGTTTGTAATGGACAAATAAATCATGTTAGACATAGGTAGGAATAGGAAATAAATCATAGAAATGATATAAGCATAAGAACTAACCATTAACACTTTGATGTCTAATTTAACAAACACAAATACTAATTCTGCATCAAATGATAACTTTAGTCTTGAAAATTTCCCTTTGCAATCGATGTTTTATCTTATTAAAGTTTTGATGGTTCAAAAACCTCATGTAGACAATCAAATAGCTCCTTCAAAACCCTCTCGTGAAAACAAGACATTGTGAGGTAAAAATTATGAAGAAGAATTTATTTCAAACTTAAAGTATGATTTAATCAACAATTACAAGATTCCATCGAATCTTGTAATTACTAATATCAATAGCCTTTATGATGGTATGATGGGGTCACATTGCAGCTTCAAAAGTAGAAAGAAGACAAGATTCAAGAAGGTCAACACAAGATACTTGAAGAAGTTGAACTCCATCTAGAGGATGTACATGCCCTGTCTCTTTATCTACAAGGCCAGAGTAATCAAAGACCAAGCTAAGATGATCAAGGATGCCATTGTCTATGAATAAAATATAGATGAAATGGGTGTGCAGAAGGAAGAAAAACCGTCAAATGTGAAACCATATTGACACCCTCATTATTAGGAAATATTTCAAGGAAGACAAGAAGATAAATATCAACATTGTCAAGAAAGAAGATGGAATAATCATCAATATTCGTAGAATAAGACATCACAAAACCATTATTCAACAATATATTATTATAGACGAACACCTACTACAAATTGAGGAAGCTTCAACGAAAATACATGAAATCAGGGAAATAAAATTATGCAGAAACTAGCCGCCAAGGCTTATGACATAAAATAATTGATTTTGGATGGATGGATCATCATCAATGGAAAGAAGAAGGCATGAACATAAGAAAATTGTATCACTTGGTTTCATCACATGTGAATCCTTTAATTGCAAATCTTTGAGGAATTTTGTTTTTGAAGGAGGGTACTATGATATGACCCAAAAGGGGGAATATATAGGGTTAAATGTATATGATATGACTCCAAGGGGGGGCATATATGAGGCTAAATTTACATGTAATTTGTAAATATATATGTAATAGGGTCGACCTAATAGTAAAGGGGCCTCATGTGTAGGTGTGAATGGGTATATATAGAGATCATGTATGGATTATTGTAGACATGTGAATTGTGATGGATGAATGTATTTGGTTATGTGGAGGATGTTCTCCTATTCCTTAATAATTTATTTTGTAACTTATCTATCTTGGTGGTGTGCTCCACACACACATTGTTGTACATGGTGTGTATATCTATTAGGTTATGATAATTTAAGCATTTCGATTATTACATTAAGATAACATCTATTAGATTTATTTTTAGATAACTTAAAAGAGTAGGATTTTTTTAGGTTTTTAAAATATAATAAAGAAACTATCGAATTTGAAAGAACCCTCCAAATTACAAAAGGAGAATGAAAGAACTAAGAAAATATATTATCAAGAAATATGAAGATTTTGCCAAGATGCAATCCCTTAAGAATCACACATTAAGGAGGTTAAAAACATAAAGAAAGAAAACATTAGTAATGGAAAGTTGGAAACAATGAGTCAAGGGAAGATTTGCAAAAGAAATATGGAGAAATATGTACATTACAAAACCATGATAAAAAAATATCGGATGAGGTTAAGAGATTGAAAGAAGAATAGAGGCATTAACAAAATCAAGAAAAAGAAAGGATATTAGATGAAGAAATTACCAAAATACTTGAAGAGGAAATTTACAAGAAAGTTGAGGAATCCCTAAATACTGATGAGGTAAAATGAGAAATGAAATCCTAAATTGAAGAAGGACATCATAATTTGCTAGATGGGGTCACATTGCAACTTCAAAAGGAGAAATAAGACAAGATTCAAGAAGGTCACCAAAAGATACTTGCAGAAGTTGAACTTCGTCTAGAGGATGGGCATGCCAAATATGATGGTATTATCTCCAAGGATAGAGTAATTAAAGACCATGCAAAGAGGATAGAGGATGCAATTGTCTCTGAAAATAAGATAGTTGAAATGCATGTGCAGAGTGAAGGAAAGCCTTCAAATGTGAAACCATATCGACACTGTCATTATCGAGAAATATTTCAAGGAAGAAAAGAAGGTCAATATTAACATTATCAAGGAAAAAGATGGAATACTTGCCAATATTCATGGAACAAGGAATCACAAAACCACTCTTCAACAAGCTATTATCAGAGACCAACAACCACTACAAATTGGAGAAGCTTCAACAACAATACATGGAATCAAGGGAAATAAAATTATGCAACAACTAACCACCAAGGATTATGACAAAAAACAATTGATTTTGGAAGGATGGATCATCATCAAATGAAAGAATAAAGGATATATGTTGCTGATATGTGCTCACATCTAACTGATTATAAATGACAACAATGGGTAATGAATAAATGTTGAATGCTAATTGATGAGTTTTTGTGCCAGAGGGATGTTTTGGAAAAAAAGAGCCCCACACTCATTCACCCCCCCTCTAAGTGTGGTAGGTGTGTCCAATAATGACTATAGACCAGATGCTTAAAAACTTAGTCTCTTGAATCCCTCTACATTGAAGGAATGAGCTTAGAAGGATATAGTATTATAAATCACGATAAAATGAAGTAGACCTTTATTGAAAAGTATGTAGATTATTGCAAGGCTATACATACTAGAGATGGAAATTTCCAAATGGTACAAGGAGACATGAGTGTTTGGAACATTGCGAGGAAAGATTCCCATTGAGCTATGAAAGAGATCATAGTTTCAATTTGAATTATTAATATTTCAAAATTTTTGTTTCTCAAAGGTGTAAAAGAAGACTTTCCATTATAAAATGAACCTCCTTGTAAATGGTGACATATTTCAGCTCATATATGAGAATATCAAGCAAGTGTTCAAGAATTACTCTAGAGCTAGAATCAAGAAAAGTAGAGGTGGAAGAAATGTAGTCCCACAATCATCAAAATTTGCAGAAATAACCCTCACCAAGAGTGAAATTGGAAATTTATTAGCGGACATCAAAACTGACATATTGCATTCATTGGCTATGCAACTAGACACCATAAAAATTAAGAGGAAACAAGTACTAGATGAAATGTCCTTGTCTATTTTCTTCTTGTTGATAGGTCCAAAATCACCCCTTGTCAACATCAGGGGTTATCCTTGGTAAGAAGTCCCAATTAGACCTCTCACTATTCGTAATATGGAACCCATCCATATTCTGGCTCGAAAACCATTGCTGGTTTGATTTTACTTGTTGCGGCCCAGTCCAACAATGAAGGTGAGTGATGGATGGTTATGAAAACATAATATGTAGATGAAGACTATGAAAATGCAGGTCTAATTTATTTCTAATCTATACTATCCTAGCTAGGAGTGAATTATCATAACATAAGGAGTTGTAATGAAACTAAACTATGCATAAACCCCTATCAGATAGCTGTCATAGAGGAACATAGTTAGAAACACATGCATACAAGTCTATAACCAGAAAATCCAAGTCATGTTTTTGCATAAATTCACAACTCATTCGCTCAAGACATGTAATATAAGAAAGAGTAAGAAAACTGTACGAGTAACATAGATTCATTAGAATATTATATAAACAAACATGTCCTAACAACCCATGTGAACACCATACATTTTATTTGAAATAGTTCACAACAAAACAAAAACACACACAAGTTCTCTCTATCAAAAGTTGGCCATGAGGGCTTCTCCATATTAATAGTTTCAACAATAGTACATGAAAACTTCAAGGAATGACTTCTCAATTTTATTTAACAATATATTCCCAAAATAGTTTATAATTCTTCTTCGACCATTCAAGTTGGGTTCTTTTCGATGCTTCCCACTGCTGTGCCAACTACCCACTGCTGTGCCAACTAAGGTTGTATTTAATACTCTATTGTCTTTGGCTGTAGATCTCATTGCAAGAGTGCGTCTTCCTCTCGGCATCAGTACCTAACACCATTCAACATGCAACAATGAGTGATATTAGTGGAAAAATATTATAAACAAGCATATAAACCGATGAAATTGAAGCATTAACTAAATGAATTTTCACATAAACTTCCCTGAGTATGATTCGTGGTTCCTCTACTCACAATTGAGGTGTTGTGTTCTCCTGGGGCTATTAATAATGTGTCAGATCTTAATACTAAAACATAAATACCATTGGTTAAGAATTTCTTAAATTGTATAACTAGTAAGTCATAGAACTCAGAAATAACTTTCCAACGGTATAAATAATGCGTGAAATGGACACCCGAGTTAAAAATTATGGTCAAAATACAAAAAACAAACTGTGGGGGTCCTGTCCCTTATCGAAGGAGTATGAATGAACTCCTCTGATTTGCATCAAAGGAGTATGAATAAACTCTTACGATGTGCATCAAAGTAGTTTGAAAGAAATCGTTCGATGTGAATTAGAGGTCGAGTTATGAACCTCGTCGATGTATGCTGGGGCTAAGTTATGAACTTCACCGAGTGATTGTGTTGGTTCCCTTTATTTTAATATATCCAAGTAAGTGGTCGTGAAAATTTCTATCAGTTCCTTTGCCATAATAATAGGTATCCTGGATTGAAAGTGCCACACACTCTTTTCCTCTCTCGGATTCATGCCACCAAAGGCTATGCACAAGCAAATGCCATTCAACACCGCTATAGAAACTTGACATATATTACATTCCACGAACTTGTCAAGTTTTTCTTAGTCCTCCTTGAAAAACCTGAATCCAATGCATTGTCATTCTCTGTCCCTATTCTCCCTAGATAACTTCTTTCACTTCCTTTTCTTCTAAAAACGAAATAATCTGGCGCCTAAGATGGAAGAATTGGGATGATGAAAAACATTAAAAATAAATAATATCTTTAGGAACCTTGAACAAATATGTATGGGTTGGTGCCACTGTTAAGAACCATTTTAGTATTGACCGTTGATCTTTTTACCAAGTACTCTGATTTCACCGGAGCACTTCCTTTTAACTTCTCTGGTCGAGTTGTTTTTGCGTTGGGTTTCTCTATGTTTGTCGATTTCCATCGTCTGTTCACTTGCCGATCATGAGTTTATTTGGGGTGTATAAAAAAAAAGAGATAATGTACCTATCAAATGCATAGGAGAAGGAACCCAAATGTTGAATCTCTTAGAATTCTTCTCTTCATGTTTATTGACGAGATTCCAGAGTTATTGTGATCTAATTTTCCTGGTGGGTTGGACAAGTTTTCCACAAACGCTCCTGTGGGCATGACTTGGTTTGAAACAAGTAGCATCAGAGTATGGGGGGGGGAGTCATTTATTGTTTGTTTGTTCCTCTTTGGGTTGTTTATAATGAATCGACTTAGTTGTTGTATCCATCGCTGAATATGACACCAACAGAGTTAGTCTCGCGGTCTCCAAATTGTATTGATATTTTTTTTTTAGTGCTTGCACCAGCTACATCGGGGTTGCTCGTCTAAACTTCTCCCATGTGCACTCGAAATGGAAATCTATACCCTTAATCTGTTTGGTCACCTAGTTTGAGCCCAATGCTCATGCTCTTGATTCGAACCTTGAGAAAAATATTCAAACATAATCTTTAAAGATATCATATTCCTATTCTTGCCACTACAAAATGGCCACGCTGACACCTGGGTTGACTTGCACGTTGACCAAAGTTTTTTGGATCAAATATTCTGCAATGGTAAGAAACATACCATCCCATGAAAACATGGGTGAGAACCCATGTGTTTAATTTCTTCACAACTGTCTGCATATGTGACAACAAACGAACAATTACAAAAATCCAGTGGTTTTGGTAAACAAAGATAACAAAACCGTTTTTTATTTGCTAAATTTAGGAAATAAAATATGAAACAATGATTACCTTATGGTCTTTAAACACCATTTCTATGAGATATCCCTGGCTAAAATGGAGGTATGTGTGCCACAAAAACAATGAACATGTCCTAAGGAAAAAATGGATTCGAGCATAAGTATAACCATATGGTGGAGCAATTTAACAAAATTGTTATTTCCATGACTTGATTTCAATGCTATGGTCTGCTATTCGACCTCCTTTTCCTTATTTGTCTTCTTGGTTTATGCATGAGGACTTTTACTTGTAGGTTCTAGTTCTGCAACCTTAGGATCTTCTTTTGTTTGAACCATTTATACACTTGTTTTTCCAACATGACATTCTCCTTCTTTAGCTACTCATTTTCATATCTTAGACTATCATTCTCATCCAACATCCTTAAACCATGTACCCTTAGAGATTCATTCTCAGTTTTAATGACCCTCTCAAGGATTTTCAATTCCCGCACCTCATTTTTTAATTTCATAACTTGATCCTTCTTTTTTCTTAACTGAGAAGTTATAATGAAAGTTGACAGAGGGAGTAAGTCCTATTTTGGTATTGAAGGTTGGCCTCTTTCATTTCTAGTGTTTGTAGGTGTATCTTATTTTTTACAATCCATAGCTGTAGGAAAAAAATTATTGTTGATACTGCTATTTAAAGAAGATTTTTGTCCATTGATAGAAGGAGGAACTCCATCCATTATTTCCACACTTTCTAACAGTTCATAAAAATTTTGTTGATAATCATCCAACTCGGGGGTTGATCTAGGGATTGATTATGAAGTTTGAGCTTGTGTTTCTTTGCTGGTTTGTTCAAGACCTGACTTAGTTCTTCATTTTTTCTTTGATCTTCTCGAAGTCTCTTGGCGATGGATCGGATTTTTCTAGTTTGAGGTGTCCATTTTACAACTAGTTTTTCCTTAAGACTACCTTTACCTCGTTTGTCTTTCTTAATCCATCAACCTCTAATAGTTTCTTGGACATGCTCTGTATCTTCATATGTAGGATCCACTTTTTTATCAACTACAATTTCTAACCTTAACTCTGTAGTGTCTTGCAACAAACTTCATGTAGCAACTGTTGTGGTGTATTCTTCTTTAAAACCATTATCCATTAATAATTTATTCCATTCAATTCCTTGTTTATACAATTCATTCTTGACAAGGATTTTGACAAGTCCATGATGGTAAAGACACTTATCAATATTCTTCTTCTTCTTCTAGATGGTCTTTGACATCTTAATTAGATATTTAAGAAATTAGTAAGGCATATTTAGTGGCTTATCTCCCTGAAGATGCAATACGATTCTAATATGGTAAAGGTGAATCAAACTAAAATTTCCCTCACAGGTTATGTGTTTTTGAATTAAAAAAGCTAGGTCTTTCTATGGATACTTCAACCAAACCCTAGGTGTTGCTGTAGCCCAATTAGGTTTTTACCTATTTCTTATGAGGAATGGGGTCCAAGCTTTTAAGTCAATTGGTTTATTCTTAAACCACTTCTCACTTGTTTGAGGAAGCCCTAGTATCTGAGACAAAGAATTTTCAGAAAGATGAATGGTCAAGTTGCCTACTTGTGCACATTCACCATCGAAGGTATCAACAAAATCTTTGGTCATGTCTTCTATATGCCCAGTGAAATTTTAAAAGAATTTCCTCTAGCCTGTCTTCTCCAATATCACCATACACTGAGGGTGAATGCCGATTAGTTCTACTCCATAAAGAATGAATTCGATTGGCATTTTTCAATGTAACCCTTTTTGACACTTGACTTCATATTCTATTTGCTATGTACCTGAAACTTCCTATCCTCCGTCCCTCGATTTTATTTCTTATGTCTATGAGAGCCTTGTTCAACTCAGAAGTATCTATTTCTTATTGTAATCATTGATTCTATGGTGTAATTAGTGATGTGGTAGGTTATGAGCTCGAGTTCAACCAAGTGGACTTAGTAGTTTCATAAACCATTTTGAATTAAGGCCACAAAATGAGTTACAGGTGGAGGTGAAAGGTATTGAGTGTTTGTAATGGAAAAATAAATCATGTTAGATGTAGGTAGGAATAGGAAATAAATCATAGCAATGATATAACCATCAGAACTAACCATTAACACTTTGATGTCTAATTTAACAAACAAAAATACTAATTCTACATCAAATGTTAACTTTAGTCTTGAAAATGTCCCTTTGCAATCGATATTGTATCTTATTAAAGTTTTGATGGTTCAAAAACCTCATATATACAATCAAATAGCTCCTTCAAAACCCTCTCATGAAAACACGACATTGCGAGGTAAAAATTATGAAGAAGAATGTATTTCAAACTTAAAGTATGATTTAATCAACAATTACAATATTCCATCGAATCTTGTAATTACTAATATCAATAGCCTTTATGATGGTATGATGGGGTCACATTGCAGCTTCAAAAGTAGAAAGAGGACAAGATTCAAGAAGGTCAACAAAAGTACTTGAAGAAGTTGAACTCCATCTAGAGGATGTACATGCCAAATATGATGGTATTATCTACAAGGTTAGAGTAATCAAAGACCAAGCTAAGATGATCAAGTATTCCATTGTCTATGAAAATAAGATATATGAAATGGGTGTGCAAAATGAAGAAAAACTGTCAAATGTGAAACCATATCGACAATCTCATTATCGGGAAAGATTTCAAGGAAGACAAGAATATTAATATCAACATTGTCAAGAAAGAAGATGGAATAATCATCAATATTCATAGAATAAGGAATCACAAAACCATTATTCAACTATGTATTATTATAGACGAACACCTACTACAAATTGAAGAATCTTCAATGACAATACATAAAATCAAGGGAAATAAAATTATGCAACAACTAGCCACCAAGGTTTATGAAAGAAAATAATTGATTTTTGATGGATGGATCATCATCAATGGAAAGAAGAAAGCATGAACATAAGAAAATCATATCACTTGGTTTCATCATATGTGAATCCTTTAATTGCAAAGCTTTGAGGAGAAAGATTTTTGAAGGAGGGTACTATGATATGACCCAAAATGGGGAATATATAGGGATAAATGTATATGATATGACCCCAAGGGGGGGAATATTGAGGCTAAATTTACATGTAATGCGTAAATACATATGTAATAAGGCCGACCTAATAGTAAAGGGGCCTCATGTGTAGGTGTGAATGGGTATATATAGAGATAATGTATGGATTATTGTAGACATGTAAATTGTGATGGATGAATGTATTTGGCTATGTGGAGTATGTTCTCCTATTCCTTAATAATTTATTGTGTAACTTATCTATCTTGGTGGTGTGCTCCATGCTCACATTGATATACATGGTGTATATATATATTATGTTATGATAATTTAAGCATTTGGATCATTACATTAAGATAGCATCTATTAGATTTATTTTTAAATATCTTAAAAGAGTAGGATTGTTTTTAGGTTTTTAAAAGATAATAGAGAAACTATTGAATTTCAAAGAACCATATGATGAAAAATCCATCATTTTATTAAGAAAACTGAATAATGGATGGAGGTTGTTGTAACAATCACAACATGTCCCTATCCCCATTATGGATTACTTTCACTACCATATCTGAGATATCTCGTTCTGTAACTCTTTTATCCTTATAGAGATTCCATGCAGTCAAAGAAAACATGTCTATTTATGCATACAACCATTTTATTGCAACATCAATAAAAACCTTAAGAATTGATCTCTAAATTATGAAATAATAGTAATTCCATCACTTCAACTGCCAACATTGATAATGATTCAATTATCACTTTTCATGGTCCATCTTATGCCTAAATTTGATACATTTTTTCTTCCAAGTTAAGATCTTCCTGGAAAGCATTAGTACTTTTGATGACCAATGTAGATATTATAAATTATGCTTATCTAATCAAATATGATATTGCTTAATCTCAAATTTGAATTTGATATATTCTTGATCTTGAGTGTTTTGATGGTTTTGGGTGATTTGCATCTGTTATGATCCAAGGGGGGCATATATAGGGTTAAATGTATATGATATGACCCCAAGGGGGGGTGTATATGGGGCTAAATGTACATGCAGTGTGTAAATATATATTTAATAGGGTTGGCCTAATAGTTAAGGGGCCTCATCTGTAGGTGTGAATAGGTATATATAGAGATAATGTATTAATTATTGAAGACATGTAAATTGTGATGTATGAATGCATTTGGTTATGAGGTTATCATATTATTTAAGGAGTTATTGTATAACTTATCTATCTTGGAGTTGTGATCCAAACTAAAATTCTATATATGGTGTGTACTTTTGTTTTGTTATGATATTTTAAGCATTTGGATCATTACATTTGGTATCAGAGCATCTATCCCATGGTTTTTCTTCTCCAATCAAACCATCTTAGAATTTTCGCTATAATATTTTTTTGGGATGATTCAAATAGTTAAAATTAGAGGTTATTTAGAAGACATATCAAGGTACATGTAGTACAAATTTTAGCTTCTTGTTCATTATATGTTTGGAGATACAACCTATGGAAGATAGGGTTTCTTGTTCATCCCAAATTCAGTTTTAAATGAGTCATGTTGGTATTTTCGCTGTAACTTGTGTTTTGTCATGCTTGATAAAATGAAACTTGGATTTTATTTAGAAGACATTGTAATGTACCATTAATACAAGTTTCAGGTTGTGGGTCGTTATAATTTTGGAGATATACCCTCTGGAATATAAGGTTTTTGACTAGTCCTATTAGTAGTCACAAACATGTGTTTTGGGTACAACAATCATATCTTCTTCAGAGAGGATCCAAATTCAGTGAGACTACTTGCATTTGAAATAGGACAATCCATATTATTTTTTGTACAATTTTCAGAGTTTGGTATTAAATATTGGACATGTGGCATTCCGTACAAGTTCACTGTACATAAAATGTAAAAAATCAACAAGGTTTGGGAAAGTTACCATAAATTTCAATTGGAAAATCCAATTTTTGGCTAGACCCATGGCATTGCAGAGAATACATTTTAGAGTACTACAAGATGAAATTTCAGACTCAAAAGGGCTGAAATTTCAAAAATACATCAGAAGGAAGGTCAACCAACAAGACAAACTCCAAATCATGGTTTCAAAGGTATGTTCACCTAAAACTATCATAACTTTTGATTGAGATGTTCGATTAAGCTGATTCAAAATCCATTGGAAAGAATAAACATAGAATATTATATTGGAGAAATGATTATAACTATTTGAGATAATTATATTTAATATATAGAGGTTGTATGTTGAGGATTGTGGTTAGATCTTAGTTAAGAATCGATGACAATACCTAAATTTACAAGAGATGAATATACAAATGAAATCAATCCTATGGAATGGTTGAGGTTGGTAAAATAATATGATAGGAATCCTTCAACAAGTTTTTATCTTTTTGGTGAAGCTGGAAAGTGGTGGATGAGTATGGATAAGGATACTAAATGGAACCTCACATAGGAACAATTTGAAAAATGCTTCTTAGATAAACAAATTAGGGATACAAAAATGAAATAAATGTATACAATTTAAGATGAGTTAAAATAAGAAAAATAAAAAGTCTCCCAATTGCAAAAGGAGAATGAAGAACTAAGAAAATATATTATTAAGAAAGATGAAGAGTTTTCCAAGATGCAATCCCTTAATGAATCACTCGTTAAGGAGGTTAAAAACATAAAGAAAGAAAACATTAGCAATGGAAAGTTGGAAAAAATGAGTCAAGGTAATAATTGCAAAAGAAATATGAAGAAATATGTAGATTACAAAACCATGATAAAAAACTATTGGACGAGGTTAAGAGATTGAAACAAGAAAAGAGGAATTGTCAAAATCAAGAAAAAGAAAGGATATTAGATGAAGAAACTGCCAAAATACTTGAAGAGAAAATTTACAAGAAAATTGAGGAATCCCTAAATATCGATGAGGTAAAATTAGAAATGTAATCCATAATTGAAGAAGGACATCAAAATTTGATAGATGGGGTCACATGCAACTTCAAAAGGAGAAATAAGACAAGATTCAAGAAGGTCACCAAAAGATGCTTCAATAAGTTGAACTTCGTCTGGAGGATGTACATTCCAAATATGATGGTATTATCTCCAATGATAGAGTAATTAAAGACCAAGCAAAGAGGATAGAGGATGCAATTGTCTCTGAAAAGAAGATAGTTGAAATGCATGTGCTGAGTGAAGGAAAGTCGTCAAATGTGAAACCATATCGACAACCTCATTACCGAGAAATATTTCAAGGAAGAAAAAGAGGTCAATTTAAAATTATAAAGGAAAAAGATGGAATACTTGCCAATATTCATGGAACAAGGAATCACAAAACCACTCTTCAACAAGCCATTATAAGAGACCAACAACCACTACAAATTGGAGAAGCTTCAAAAACAATACATGGAATCAAGGCAAATAAAATTATGCAACAACTAACCACCAATGATTATGACCAAAACCAATTGATTTTGGATGGATGGATCATCATAAAATGAAAGAAGAAATAAGGAACATAAGAAAATCATATTACTTGGTTCCATCACATGTGAAGCCTTTAATTGTAAAGCTTTGAGGACAAAGCGTTTTGAAGGAGGGTACTATGTTATGACCCAAGGGGTGCCTATATAAGGTTAAATTTATATGATATGACTCCAAGGGAGGGAATATATGGGGCTAAATG
>CBVK0100201885.1:0-15440 GCA_900067695.1 Picea abies | reverse complement strand
GCATACGAGATCGGTCTCGGCATTCCTGCTGAACCGCTCTTCCGATCTCACGGCGAATATCGAGGTTGCAAGGCAAGGCCCGGATAATGTCTCTGACACTTCACCCCGGAGTGGCGGCTCAGTCCCTAGCTGGTCGTTTATTTCAGATATTCTGCAATCTGAGTTGGTGAATTATTCAGACTCCGACGACAATGATAATGAAAAGGATGACCTAAACACTAAATACAAGATAGTTGTTCAATCGGGAATGCACCGGGTTGCAACCAGACCATGGTTGCTCCCATATTATGACATGATCTGATGGGCGTTGGATCACACAGACCTATCCACCAGAACTATCATAAACGACCAACAGACCACGGTCGGGACTTTTAGACTAGAGCATATCCAAACCATGTATAATCTCCCAACAACATCTGAATACACATATGATGTTGAATTCCTGGAGGGATTCAAAGAGAGGTAATTCACTCAATATGACAAAACCATGCCCGAATTGATAAAATATTGGGTTTCGCGCTCCGCGAAATTCAAAGAAAATGACCAGGGCATTTATTCAATCGCTTCGTTGGAGCCACAGTACATGTATGTGGCAATGATGACATGCAGACTATTTGGAAAGGAGGATACATCACATTTCTACATTGTGTGGGTACCTCTCATATTTCGGGTAGCAGAAGGTTGCTCATTTAACTGGGCAAAGATACTCTCAGACAGTTTGTTCAACCGGATCACAGACTATCGGGAGCAGAAGGAAAGTGGGAGACCATCCTCTTTTTTCATGTATGCATATATCATGGACGCAATATGTTCCATGACACCCTGGGCTTGGAATCCAGCCCTAGAAAAACCTGTACATGAGTACCACGACAAACTGTGGGAGAATAAAGCGGGCAAATTTATCTACGAAATCTTCAACTGGGTGATGGTGCCCTTGCACATCACTATTTTTGGTCGTTCACCACCTCGTATCTCAGACAACATTGCTGTAAATCTGAGTGGTATAGAAGACTGGTACGTAGAAACGAAGTTTTCCTATTTCAGAGTGTTCGGGGCTACTATTCCCCCGCTTGCGCTACCACTGTTCATCCCCGACAAGCTGGCCTGTCGCGAGATCACCCAACAAATAGTGATTGGTGGGGTGAGTAAAGAACTCAAAGCATCTTCGAAGAAGGTATGGCCGTTTTTCCCTGTTTGGATAAATTCTTATTCTTTATTGGATTTTGGGCATGCTAAAGTCGAGGCTGTAGCCCTGGAAGACCTGAGTTTGGTCTCCATTGAATATAAAAAACATGATCCTCATAAAATTGTAAGCAACCATTTGGAAAATTGTGGGCTGAAGAAGTTTGAACACGAGTGTTCACCCTAGGATGACATTTTTCGAGGGGCGAGATCTTATGGGGAAGTGCTAGTCAGGATCCGATCCTTAGCACCCGAAGACATGGCATCCGTATTAAAATTCCAAGAACATAGACGAAGAATCCTTCCCACTGTGTTGGGAGGTTTGGGTATTTCCGAGGATAAAAAGAAGGGTGCTGAAGGTTCTGAGGATCAAATTTCTAACCCCGGAAAACACCAGGAAGGGGAGCATGGGAAGAATTCCGAAGCAGAAGAAGAGACTACGGACCCACCCAAGGAACATAGTTCAGAGGTGGAAGTAAAAAACATAGACCCGCTAGAAACCCAGAATCCAGAAACTGAGATGAAGACCCCTGATCCTCCGAAGAAGTAGGACTCAGTCGTCACACCAGGAAAGGCAGCGAAGCAGATCGGGGAACCCATCAATTCTGTCACCCCCTTGTAGTCAACGCAAGGAAATATAGAAGAAGGATGGAATTTCGGTGAGGAGTTAATGCTTATCAGAGTAGAAGAACTTCCTCCAAATGAGCTCTTCTTTGACAAAAAGAGAAAAGTAGTTGTGAAGAGGGAGGTTTAACAGGATGAAGGATTGATTGCTAAAAAGTTCAAAGTGATGACCGATGGAAAGAACAAAAAGAATGAGGAATTCACCACAGAGATCGCAGGAACGCTAGGAGCATATGCGTTGGCGAATCAATTCTCAGTCGGGATGTTAAAAAGTCATATCAAAAGAAAGAATCGCCTGATCAAGACTCTCGAAGCCAGAGTAGCTTCGGCCGCAGAAAGCGCTAAGAGTCAGGTGAGTGGGGAAATAGAATTGGCCTGACTGGCTGATAAAAAGGAAATAGAAGTCCTCAAAACCAAGTTGGAACAAGCGCATTCAGTGATCCGAGATGGTCGGATACAAGCGGGTCAGCAGAGGAATATGATCATAGAGTTGTAGGCTCAGTTACAGGTCGCTAAAAGCAGGGTGATCAATGTCGAGGGGTTTAAAACTCGAGAGATCGATATTCGGAGTAGGATATCTTCTGTACAACAGAGTCTGCTAGACAAAGTGGGAGTGATTTGAGAAGATTTCCTGTTGATGCATCAGATTTTCGAGAATCTGACTGTCAGAGAAAGGAACGCAGAGGCTGCTCGGGTCACCTTTTAAGAGGCGGTGATAGCTACTAACAACAGATTTTCAGCAGGTTCTCCCAAACTCACCATCGCTGAACAAACTAGAGGTAATATTCTGTTAAAGGATTGGGAGCATAATATTACCTTAAGCAAGGAACAGGCCCAAAAAATAACCTATTCATTAGAAGAAGCCTTCAATGCTATAGATGGCAAGATGTTAGGGATGGAGAGTGGAGGTGACTCAGATACGTTACAGCAAATGAATGTAGATCAGATTTCCCTCGATCTGAAGGAGAAGAATGAGAGAGATTCGACAGATATCTCTAAGACGGACAGGGTGGACATGGCTGAAGTTGACAAACACTTAATTCAACCTAGCGCACAACTAAGTTCCCTTGACATCATTGATGCATAAATGGGTGATAAGATGCCACAGTTAGCCCAAGAATGTTATTTTGCCAAGGCTAGCTGTCAAGAGGAACCTTCTCAGCTTGTATCCCAGTTTGTGGACAAATGTATCATATGCACCGAATCCACGCAAAGAAAATCACCTGGCACCTCTTGAAAATAGAGTAGGAGAGATGGAGTGATTTCTCTCCTCTTGTTGGTAACTGAATTTATGAAACCGTTGAGTTTCTAAACTAATCTGCAAAATTGTATAAATATACCACAAAAAGAAGAAGAAAAGGTTGGACCTTTTTGGTATTGATGTAATAGAGTTTTTTGCATTCGAGAAGTTAATATAAGCAAAATCTGAAGATTCTCGATTCCTTCATGACTGTGTTACAAGTTTGTTTCTTTATGTTTCATGTTTCATTTCATTTCACTTTTCATAATTGACGTGTATCTTTATACTTTAGTATGACCACTACTATAGCGAAGGGATTTCATCTTTCTGAAATTGTCTATTTTCTTTCCTCTGCACCAGCTATCAGCGGGTGTAAGACCAATTTGCATTTACAGAATTATATATTTATTTACACTATGTCAATTATTTCTATACTAATTTATTCTTCTGTTTATGTGTAATTTTTCTCTTTAACAGGAACCTTGCGTTATCTACAGCTAAATGTTTTTCTCTCACCCCATATCTTTTTATTAAAAATAATATAGTTACGGGAAAGAGCCTTTAAGTTTGCATTCCTATTTTGTTCTTAAAGTAAAAAATTTCTCTTTATTTATACCAAAATTGAAACAACGTTGAAATCTCACTTTAAATTATTTCCATACTAGTACTATTCCTCAATGACTGTCCTTACTACAACTCACCCTAATATTGAACCTAGATTATCAAATCAAACACACATCGCTTTAAATCTTTTTGACACAATCCTTAAAACTGCTAACACCTGGGAGGAACTTGAACGTTCATGGGCAACCATTGAACAAGATATTACTACTCAAGAATAGCTGGAAGCTAGACAACTAGAACGTAGAAATCCTCATTAGTTTCCTATACCGAAGGTTAGCGAAATCATTTTATTAATCTTTAACATACTTTCAGATGCCTTGACACTGTACCTTAAGCCTTAAGTACAGACTCAGGAACAACACTTCCAATGAATGTAACTCTTAAATAAATATAATTAAAATCACTATGTGGTTTTCTCCCTCTTTGGGCTTCCACATAAAACACTAGTGTACTATTTATGTGTATGATTGCTCATTTTTCATTTTTTATTTACTCTGCAACTATTGGATTATAATTCTACATTGATATAACACTTGCATTTTGTGGTTGAAAAGGATTGAATTTCTCTATTACCGATTCACCCCCTGTCTCAGTAATCCAACAGGATGTCCTTCTCCACCTATCCAAGATATTATATCACGATGTTTTTTTTATCCAACCCACTCATCAATACTTGGATGAAATCTCTTCACCCAACCTGTGAGATCTCCTCAGTCTAGTGTAAGCAAAATTCCTTATTTTCTCCTACAATCCTCACACTAGAAAAATTCCTTTTTTATCATCAACCTTGGTCTCTCACCAAAGTGTCTCAACTTTGACCTCTCATCAAAAGTCTCTCATTCTTATCTCTCACCAAAAGTGACTTGCTCTCAAATTCTCGAATGTTTCGACTCCCTCAACACAAGTCTCTCACAAGTGTCTTCCTCATTCTCCTAGCCTTACTTTTATAATCATGAGTTACAATATATTTCTAATCTCCAAAGTGATCTATGGTTGATATTACTTCTCATACCAACTTAAGGTTTAAATTACATGATTCATGCTATGCATGTTCCTTAAATAACTCAATTCACTAATAAATACAATTTTACTTCAATTAATTCATTTTAACTAAAGTAAACTCAAGACTAGAAGATTATTTGACGACTTCCACATGCTAGACATATTCCAATGCAGAAGCACCTATTCGATGCTACCACCAACATCAAAAAGTCTTACATTATCAATGTACATAAATTCAAGTCAAATATCTCACTAGTAAGTTCCAACCAAGAAAAGAAGTTGATTAGTTCTAGTAAGAATTTTTTTTTTCTTTTCTTAAGAGAATATTAGTTTGATGATGAGCCAATGAGAGTGAAAGCATCCCTGGAGGGGTGTATGAAAGAGTAGAAACATTAGTTGGAGGAGTTTCTATACGAATAAAGAGGAGTTTTCAAGGAGCCTAAAGGGATACCACCCAAGAGGGATGTGGAGCATGAAATATAGTTATTTCGAGACTCACCATTACTAAATATTGGGATGTATAGATAATCTATTCTAGAAGCAAATGAAGTGAAGAAGAAGTTGTAGCAATTTTTAGAGTAGGGAATTATTCGACCAAGTACCTAACCTTGTGGGTCACCCATGATAATTTTACCAAAGAAGGATGGGACTTGGAGAATGTGTATTGATTACAGGGAATTGCACAAGATTGCAATGAAGAATTGATACCCTCTACCTAGGATCAATGATCTATTGGACTAGATGAAAAATTCCAAGTACTTCACTAAGATGGATTATCAATCAAGATATCATCAGGTGTGAGTCAAAGAAGAAGATACTGGGAAGACTTCCTTCAAGACATGGAAAGGTTTGTATGAATGGTTGGCTATGCCATTTAATTTATGCAATGCACCAACTAAATTTATGAAACTAATGAATGATGTTCTATGCTCTTATCTAGATTAATTTGTTGTTGTCTATTTGCATGGTATAATGGTTTATATTGCTACCTGGGAGGAGCACATCTCACATCTTATTCATGTGTTACAGAATGTAAAGAAGCACCAGATGCATACTTTGTTGTACCAACAAGCTTAGTAACAGGAAGAAAATTATATACCATCCCTTACCTATACCCAATCGACCTTGGCAAAAAATTTCCATGGATTTTGTGGGAGGTTTACTAACCACGTGAAAGGGACATGACTATTTATTTGTGGTAGTTGACAAGTTCATCAAAATTTGCATTTTCATGCCTTGTAAAAATGCCATCAAGGGTCATGAATAAAAAAAACGTGTTTTTTGAACAGGTCTCAGTGCACTTTGGGATACCAAGGAGCATCATCTCAAATAGGGATACTAGATTTCTCAGTGCATTTTGGACTCCATTGTGGAATAATATGGACACTAAGTTGAAGATGTATACAACATTCCATCCACAGACAGATCAATAGATATAAGTAGTCAACATGAATTTGGTGCATCTTTTGAGGGGTTACAATTAGAAGAATCTAAAGGCCTGGGATGAAAATATGATCTATATACAACACTCTTATAACATAACAGTCCACACTTCTACTGGTAATTCACCTTTTGAAACTTGCTTTGGGTATTTTCCACCTTCAACCTTAGATGTTGTATATGGACACAAAGGAGGAGTGAGGTATGACCTCAAAGGAGATGCATTAAAAGAAGAAAAAAATATTGAGAAGATCAAGAAGATCCATTTGCAAGTATAAGAGACATTGAAGAAGTCACAGGAAAAGTATAAGGTTATACATGACCAACATATGACAAAGAGAACATTTAGAGTGGAAGACCGAGTATGGTTACAATTGAATAAGGAAACGCTATAGGGACCTGATAAAAGAAGATCAAGTCTTTGTGGTATGGTCCTTTTGAGTTATTGGAAAAGGTGGGAGATAATGCCTATAGACTCAGTATACCCCCATACATGTGCATTCACTCAGTAGTGAATGTGAATAATCTCAAACTATGTGAGCCTTCCATGTTGGATTAGGAGGAGGAGTAGGTCCTACCTTCCATAGAGGAATTAAAATTAGATGCTCAAGCAGAGTTAGTAGAGGAAACAATTTTGTAGAAGCAGCACAGAACTACATGACATGGTAAACATGACCTTTGGTAGATTAGGTTGAAAGGACAACTTACATGCAAAGCAAAGTGCTACTCCAAGGAGAATATAGAGGGAAATGTTTATTACCTCATTCAATAAAAGCGTTTGGGGAATGTTGACCGGTGAAAATGACCATTCATCAATTGGAAGAGTGAGTCCAATTCGGGGTTGTCTAATTAACCCAAGTCATTTGGATTGAATCACTCTGATGGGTTTAATGGATCAGTTGGCCAATCTAAATTCCTAAAAGAAACAAATAAATAAATAAGAGAAACAAAATAACTCATTAATTCCTAATCATTGATATATATATATATATATATATATATATATATGTGTACATATATATATACAACTTATTTTAAATAATATTTACACACAGAACTGTTTGTCTAATTCATATACATGTTATACAATTTATGAGTTTTAATCTGAACTCACTAAAATCAATGTAAAAAAATGGTTGTTTTGATGAAAGTATATAAAGAAAGAAAAAATAACTATTTCTTTTTGGTTTGTTTTTATCTCTATTGCATTTGTAAAATCAAGAATCAAGCTACTATTGAAACAGAATATGTAAATAGTGAAAACCAAACCATATGTAAGAGTTTCTATATTAAACAATCAAATAAAAGGAACAGACTAACCTATTTATCACTTGAAGAGTATGCACCCGATGTTTGTATGATCATGAATCGTATATCCAGTCTATCCACAAGATAAATCTACAGTGCACCTTCACGCTATCTTGAATAAATGCCAAATGGTATATTGACCGTTGTATTTAAATGATAAAACGATAGGACGCAAAATAATAATTTTGATATATGATACTGCAAGTAATTACACATAAGATAAATCTGATAGTAACGACCCTCTTTTAATCACTCAACGAGATTAAGATAAACCTTATTATTCGAATTGAATGGCATTCACTATTTTCATATAACTGAAGCATAAAATTGTGAATTGTATGAAAGAAATTATCTTGACGACATAATAATCTGTGAAGATGAAAGATATCAACAGTCATCAAATTATCAAGATAAACAAATCACAGACAACAACAATATTTACAAATAGCTAAAGTAGAAATGTAAACATATGTTATGTCCAAATTCGAGTATAAGCTATCCAAAACTAGCCCCATACCAAGATGTATTGATTACAAAAAATAATGGGTTTTTAAAGCCTTCAGAAAGGTAACTGTCTCCTCTTCTAAGATCAAATATTGATTACAAAAATAAAAGGGGTATATAACCACCCAGATCATACTAAATCCTCTAAAGCTAACAAAAGTTTTTTTCTATTTATAAAAAAATGTATCAAAGATATGGCTAACAGGTCTCAAAGATGCTTCAAATCACTTGGTAACCATGAACTCCTGGATATCTTGAAAAGAAAAGGAAAAATATAAAGATTTAGATATATTTTTAACCATTAATTTGCAAATTTCGAATTAGAATAAATGGCTACAGAATCTGTTGATTCTTTAGCTAGTTATTTTAGTGAAATAAAATCCAATTTATTGAATGAAAAAAACAATCTAATTTTAATAAATAACCCTATTTTAAGATAAAAAGAATCATACCTCTAACTATAAAATCAAATCGTATTAGATGATCTTAGAATTCACTATTGTTGTTGTAGCCTCAAGGTTTTTAAATGTTACATTCCTTGTAGTCTTCATACGTTTTCCTTTGCTTTGAATGACAGACTCAAGCCTATGGTTTTCATTCGTTAAGGCACCAATATGATTAGTGAGAGATTTAACATGTGACTGTAGGATAGGTATATTGGTGCAGTATCTATTAATCCAGGATAGGCAAACTTCACACTTCGACTGTGCAACGGTCCCTTGGGAATAATCAAAATTGTGAACCGGGGTATTTCCAACATGGAATGTAGATTTATTACCCAATTTAATACCAGGAAACCCTTCGATATGTTTTAGACAAGGTGGTAAATTGTCCACGAAGTTTTAAGGCTGATCGAGGAGTGGTTGGGATGAAAGAGGGTCTTCCTCGGTGAGAAATCTATCAATTTCAGAATCTGAACTCTCATGGATCTCGACCATCTTGATCGAGCTTGCATGAGGGTTCAAATTGTTTCAGAGCTTCCTCTAAATTAAACTTTTGGCTCTCTTATGTTTAAAATTTAAATCATCATGGCCTTTAGACGTCTTGTTTGTAGGTTTATTTGAATTTTTAACAGAGTCATTAGGATGTGTAGCTTTCCCATGAGGTTTTTTAGTAGCTTTTGGGTTAGGTTTAGGGTTGTTGTAGGTGGTTGCAAGACAGGCCTGGGTAGGTGTGAGGGGCATTATAGGGTAGACTACAGTTTTTTCAACCATAAGTTTGTCGACCTCTTCCATATTAGGGTTAGCAAAATCGTTTCTGGTTAAAAATGAATCCCAATTGTCATTCTACAACTTCAATTGATGTACAAGAATCATTTTTATTAAGTCATGATGGAAAAGGATCGAATCTAAACGCTTATTTTTGTACCTTTGGGCCATTTTGTAAAGGATCATCCATAAATAATAAGGCATGTTTAAAGAAAATCCTGTGAAGTTCATGAGAAGACGCAAGTGATAAAGAAGCACAAAGTCAAAACAACCTTCACAAGTAACAAACTGTTTCAATACTACAAGTAGACCATGACATTGAGCTTTCAGTAAGGAGATGGGAATACCATTGTCACATCCTTTGATCTTCCAAGAGGTAAAGAAAAGACCCCATGGAACCTCTTCTACCTTAGCATTCTTGAACCATTTTTACCCGATAGAAGGATGTCCTGTTGCTTGGATCAAGAAGTCCTTTGTGGCTTCGAGTTGAATATCTACCACCTTAGCTCTAATTCCTAAGTAGTTTGTAGGTTGAAACCTTGGAATTTTTCAATGAAAACGAGCCAACTGTTACCCTCAAGGTCTTCCCTAGAATTGTCACAAAGGAGCAAAGCCTAAGTGTTGTTTGGTTTGAATCTAACAATAGGGGCCATGGTGAATCAAAGGGCCATCAACCAAACACAATGCATAGAGAGGTTTTGTAAGAACAAACCAGAGCTATACCTTGAACCCGAAAACCATCAACAGTGAACAACGTATGAGAAGAAAACTCACAATGAAAAGATAGGAAATGAATTGAAATGAATGCGAGGGGCGTTGTGAAGCCCAAGACCAAGCTTCAAAATTATGGTATGACTACAATCATATTTCCACCTCTCATAAAGTATAGCCATGACCAGAGCATTAAAATGAAAATAATTGCGCAACATAGTGGGTTCGATCATAAGGTTTGGTAGAGTGAAACTTGTAAATCAAAGCTTATTAATGAGAAAGCATATGATCAAGAAACACAAAAAACCATATCAATGCTCAAATCAAAAGGTCTTTTGTTGATATAATTTACAATCCCAAAGCACGCTTGGCATTCAAGGAATCGAAACAAAGAGAATAGTCTTCATAGCAAGGAACAAGGCTTCATTAATAAACTGTAGAGACATTTTTCCTTTCATAAATTTTTTGAATAGAATGGTAACACAATGCTTTGTTTTCATGCTTTTAGTCACGATGAAGCATGAAAAAAAAATAATGAAAAGCGACAACTTACAATTGTCATTTCAAAAATTTCTTGTGAAGAACAGAAAAATGGATGACCCCAGTTAGTCAGCTACATAGATCATTTAATTGATATAAAAAGTTAAAAATATGTTGGGCTACTAGCAATGGTGACATGCTAGGAGAAGTGATTATCTCTGTAATAAGAACGAGTTCAAGTTAGAGAAATCTAAAAGATTTCAAATCGAAGAACAACTAAAAGATTATTTGAACATCTTTAATAATCATGATGAAATCCAGTTTAAGATATATTTCGTTTAAAAAGATGAAATATGGTGACAAACTTCACAAAAGAAATCCACGACATTTAAGTTAATGTCTCTAATACTGTTGATAGGGCCACTGCTGCTAGCAGGCATTCATAGCCTTGACAGGGATGTCAATTAACCCACTCAGATGTCTGTATCCTATCCAATAAATTTCAAATCAAAACGAAGGACACTTATGGACAAAAACAAGATTTATACCTGAGAATTTTCTTTTACCTGACATCGCTTCACTGTCAACGGGCCTGTTCAATACCCCGACGAAGTTGTCTTGGCATCATGCATGCATTTACCCACTGCCAGCAGACCTATTCAGTGTCCCAGTGGGTTTACAAACACCTCCCACAGCTCTCTGAGAAATTATTCACATTCTGATATAGTTTTAAAGACATTCAACAGAGCAGGGTGACACTGAAAATTCCATTTTTGACATAACTTAATATTTCCAGGCCTTTAATTTTTCTAGCTAACCTTGATCAAGATCTGAAATTAGTTTATTAACAAAACTAATTTTCGAAGACAGGGAGTCATCGTTGAGTTGATTTTCTTAAGAGAAGGGACAGCGTAAAGAGATTTTTAAAGATAATCGTGAATACTTTCAAGTGCAAATTGAAACCGAGAAATCAACTTTCAAACAAAATATCATATTTAACTAGCCTACAATTTCAGAGAAAGACAAAAATTGATGCTCTGACATCCCTTTGACAGTTATTTCGAGATGAAGCATTATGTTCTCTTTTTCTGAGCTAGACTGTAATACATGCATGTTTGACTCAAAAGGACCAATAGACAAAAATGAAAATAAAAACAAACCAGCAAATAAAAATGGAAAGCGAAGAAATCAAAATAGAAAAATATGTACAAAAAGTGTATCGGAGATTTATCAGGTAAAATACCTTTTGAGAGCTTGCCCATTCACTGGGAAGGTGTCTGGCTGTCCCTCTAAATTCTACAGGTGGAAAGAACTAGGGCCTATTTTTTCAGCAATTAAGAATGGTCCCAACCACAATTTTTGGAACTTAGTATGTTTTCTTTTCCCCTCATGAGGTTTGTCCCACTTAAGGACAAGATCACCTAACTCAAAATTCCTATCTGAGGCATAATTCGAATTGAACCAACTTTTGACAATAAGTTGATGTTGATCCAATTTTTGTTTTGCTTGAGCCCTTACTTCCTCTAACTTCAGAAAATCATTAATCCGACTTTCCAAAGGAGGACAGTCTTCTTCTTGAACCTTCTGCGATAATTGCAGAGATGGAAGAAGAACATTGTTGACGGGCGAAATTGACCATCCGTCAACTGAGAGAGTGGAACCGGTCCGGGGTTTTCTAATAACCAAATCCGTTTGGAATGAACCACCCTGATGGGTTTAGCGGCTCCGTTATACGATCTAAGGTCCTAATAAAACAAAAAGAAAACAAATATACAATAACTAATCTAACTAAAAATAATAATTAAAACAAACTAAACTAATCTAACTAAAAGGAAATAAAACAAACTAATAAACTAATCTAACTAAAACTAACTATTAAACAAACTAACTAATCTAAATATTCTATATATATACAATCCACTAACTAATACTATACTAACTATAACTAACTAACTATCTAACTACTAACGAAAATATAACTTATTCACAAAATGCACAATATTTACAATCTACAAATTTGAATAAAACTTGAAAAACTCATTTGCATTCTGTCCTAAGGCAGAGAGATATATTTTTGTTGATTTTATATTTTTATGAACAAGAAATAAAAAAAAAAAACTAACTAGACTAAACAATCAATACACTAATTCTAACTACTTAAATTATACTAACAAATAAACTAACAAAGAAACAACAAACTGACCTGGAGAAATGCTCCAGACTTGTCTTGTGTATAATGATTGTCTTAGCTGATCGGAGGGAGGAAACCTGCACCGAATTATCTGGGAGATTCTCGTAAACGATAGTTGTAGTTCTCTTCAATTATGATTACAGGACAAACAAGACATAAAAACTTACAACAATCTTATGATTTATAAATCTTAACAGTTAGGTAAACCTGTATGCAAAGACCTATACAAAATAATTCAATTGATGAAGAAGAGAAATATGTCATTCATTAACTGAATCAAATAATTGTTGTATTTTTTAAAGTAATGAAAGAAAACAGATATGGATAAGACATTAATTAAACCATATCATTCTGCAATAGACTATGATAGCTAAAGTAGTCTATAATCAACTGCAAATTGATAAGCATAAACTTGAAACAAAAGATTGATATCATGAAAGAGAAAGCTGTTGCAAAACATCAACTCCTGTCTCAATTTGTATTAGAAATCCATAGCTTGGTTCTCCCACAAGTGAGGATGATCCTTATTACAAAAAATAATAAGTATTTAAAGAGCTTCTACAGGGTAAAACATCCCTGTAGAAGTTATCAAATTGTTTACATAAAATCTGGGAAGATATCCCAAGTTTGGCTAAACTAGGAACCTAAAATAAAACTAAAACACACAAATATCTCCTAGACCATCCAGCATGTCCCATGCAATTCGAATTTACCTAAAAAGGGTAAAAAATGGACAAGTTAGAAAGATATTTTATTAATAAAATGATAAAAAAAATAATTCTATAGACTAGTGTTGGCAGCCAATACATTTTTTTCTATTGCCTTAAGAGCTGCCTGCACCTACGTCTACTGAACTTCAAATTGACATCGCGTTTTGCAAATAGATGATATTTTCAGTTCATATGACATTTGCAAATTGGTTTCAATTTAGTTTTCACGACTGAAAGTGTGAAAACTCCTCCATCGATATTTGAACTGCCATGATCTTCTCATTGATATTATGATTGATACTTACCCATGGTTTATTATTAAGTGGCTGGAATGATTTTTCAAACTATGTCCATTTGGCCAGTCTTACTTCGATTGCACAACTTGATTTTTATTTGATTGAGAAGGTATTGAGCATGTGAATTTATGAGTTATATTTGATTTCATAAGGGTCATGGTTGATCTTGTTTTATATGATGTGATCCTTATAAGCTCTTAGCTTGTCGATTTTATAAAATCATTGGTCACAATGTTATAAAATTTGATTACACATTATGCAACAAGCGCATGGGTAACATATAAGTCTGATTTCATATTGAATGGCAATAGTTTGATTATACATGGCGCATTGGTTAAACATTTTTTTTTTTTATTTAACTTTGGGTTTGATTGAACATTGAACATTCATGGTTTCAAACAATGCAATGGCATATTGGTATATTATATCCACCGTTTAATCCTTGGGTTGGCCGAATTTTTGGTTATGATTGATTGAACAACGCCGTACTTTGCCATTACTATGCTGCATGGCGGTGTTAATCCCATCACCCTCACACGCACACATTAATTTGCATCCCCTTTCATCGTTCTCAACTGTTATCCCAAATGATTTTTGCTCCTGTGTGTTTAATCTGAACCCTACCATGCGCCCGCACCATGGCTCCGGTCGTAAGGGCTGAACCCAATGGTAGCTAGGCATTATTGATGTTCGATAATTCTTATAGTGAGCTTGAGGAATTCGGATGGCTCCCATTCATACGAAAGTTTGATGGCTATAACCCGAGCGTGGCTCGGCAATTTGCATTAACCTTTGATGGTTGTCGAGCTAAGGTTGGGGATGTGTAATTGGAAATTGATGAGCAATTTCTCAGTTTAGCTACCGATCTGCCTGCTGTAGGACAGAGATGGTCAAAAAATTGCAAAGTGGAAGATGTACCATGGACATTGCTCTTCCAGTCACGAAGAGTGAGCTCCTATGACAAAGGTTTGCCCGCGAATATGCTAAAGCAACGATGGAACGACTTGCTGATGATAACCAAGCAGTTCATTACCTTTGAGGGTAGGTACGGTTTTGTTTTCTTGTACCACCTTCGGTTACTTATGGTTTTCATGGGATATGAGCTTAATATGCCTTACTAATTGCATAGGAGTCTGTTTAAAATGTCTAAAAGATACAAATGGAACCAGGCCGATAACAACCCATTTCATTTTGGGTTAATTAAAATGCTTGTGGTTTTTCATTTGGGATTACACCAAGGTTGTTGGAATGATTTTCTTAATCACAATAACTTTGAGGACTCAAGCCCACCACAGGTTGACAAACCTGTGGTGAGCGAGAGCAAGTCAGTACCCCCTGTTCCTTACAGTGCTCTGTTACTTAAAACCCTACCCGACTCGCCTATTGACCTATCCAATTTTATCACCCAGGATGTGGAAAATGTTAAACCCATGGCTAAAAGGCCTAAGGCCAAACCTATTGTGAATTCCAAAGGCAAGAAGAATTCCTGGTTAATCTCTCACATGGCAAGAAACAAACCGAGACCTCCTGTCAACCCCGACCCTATCATGGTGAGTGAAGATTCTAACTTGGAAGTAGAACGCTACCTGGCAAGTGAGTATCCCTATTCTGAAGGTCTGTGTGACAAACCCTCATACGATTTCGTCAAAAACCTACCACCTTGCTTGGAAAATGATCCTAATTTTCCCGTCATCAAAATGCCTTGTGAAAACCCCGATGACTCGTCAAACCCCCCTCCTGCTCTAGCCGAACCAGCTGCTCCACCATGTGATCAGTGTGGATCATGGTTAGAAAGGTATTACCTCGACATGCCAATGCTGCAGTCCAGAATTCATGCTCTGTGTTAGGACCGTATATTGCACCTTTTTGCCCACACTTTTTGCCATTATTATACCCTTCATCACTAGTATTTAGACTCAT
>CBVK0100201881.1:0-12756 GCA_900067695.1 Picea abies | reverse complement strand
AACCCTAAATTGCACCACACCTACTTACCTGGCATCAGGCCAACTCATATCCATTCCTTTCCAAAGCCATGTTGAATAAACTCTTGAAAATCCTCTTAAATCAAGTAAAACACGCCCTAACCCACTACTACACATGTTGGAACACTGGCAGGCCTACTACTGCACACGTTGGAATGTTGGCTAGCCTACTACAGCCCGTGTTTACCTAACAAAGAAAAAAAATAGGAAAGTTGTCGATGGGACGAAAAGCTTTGGGTCAGTTAACTGAAACTCCCAACCATGCATGGCCGAGAGTTCGTCCAAAACCCTAGCTCCTTCTAGCCTATAAAAGAAGGGGTAGGGGTACTATTTGGAAGAGGAAAAAGATAACAAAGAAACTCTTCCCAATTGCTGAATCCATTTGTCCCAACTCTTTAGCCTTTCCTCAAGCCTAAGAAGAATTCAAGCAAAGCAGTTGGAGGACAAAGAAGAGGAGGAGCCCAGGATCAGGATCGAGGAACGATGGTTGGTCTCTATCATTATTGTAAGTTGATTCATCTTGAGATTAATAAAAGAATACTTTTCTCGTCCCAATGCCCGAGTGATGTATATTTTATTTGATTTATGCTTAATCTCTAACCCTTAGGTAGAAGAGTAGCATGCATATGTAGTGTTTTGTCTTGATTGCAGGATTGTCTTTGGAAGGAGCAGCGAGAGCAAGCGGATAAAGCGCAATGGAGGATCTACATAAAACATCGATAGAAAAAAGTTAGTAGGTCTCTTCCATGCTTGTGTGTGAAAAAGGAGTTTGAGTATTGGGGTATAGGTTAAAAGTGTTTTCTTTAAAGGTCATGATCTGCATGCAGGTTCAGCCCTAGCTTGTTAGTCCATAGGGTATTATTTCCCAAAAACAAATACCATATAAAACCTGGTATTCTTTGACAAAAGGCCAATTCACATACTCACCACCATTGTCTAATCTTAGGTTGGGTTAGCCACATTGCTTTTTAGCAAAGGCCCTGAACTCTTCGAACTTTTCGAGGACACGATTATAATTTTTTAGAAAATAAAACCAAGTGAGAAGAGAGATATCATCAATGAAAGTCAAGATATACCTTTCACATACTAAGGAAGGTAGATCGATGCAACCGAGATCACTGTGAACTAGATCTAGGTGGTTCTACGTTTTCCATGCTTTGCCAGAGTCAAAAGGTTCCTGATGATGCTTTCCAATCACACATCCTTTATAGACTCCATTAGGGGGGGAATATTTAGGTAGACCAACAAACATATTTTGAGTTTCCATTAACTGCAGACTTCAAAAATTTAGGTGTCCTAATCGTTCATTCTAGGTTCAACTTCATTCATCAATGTGAGCAACAATAGTATTCATTTGAGATTTGTGTCGAGTTGTGTCACAAAAAACATAAAAACTATCATTTGGGTCGAGAAATCCTTTGACAAAAATCGGCCAACCTTTGTTCAAATATAAAACAAGGAAGCGATCTGGAGAAAACTCCACAACCTTACCTATTTGTGTTAATTGAGAAACAAACAACATATTGGCACTAAGGTTCAGTACATGATAGATGTCGACAATTATCAAATGTCGAAAAGGAACATCATCATGGCCAACAATGTCGAGAGAAAATTCATAAGAAACATAGATATTTCTCTCCATAGCTTTATCTAAGGATGTGAACAAGGAAGAATCCTTATCCATATGATGAGTTAAACCATATTCGACTATCCATTCATTCTGCACAGACTGAAAAAGAAACTCTTGAGAAGTTTCAACTTGGAAGGTGAAATTATCAACGAGTTGACGAAAAACCAACACGTATCCTTCAAGGTGCTTGAACTTCTCCTATAGGTCATATGTCTTCTTGTAAGATACCTTCTCCATGTGTCTATTCTTTCCACATTACTGACATGTCTTCTTCTTTCAACTGTTATGGGGTACATTTGTCTATCCTTTAGTTTTTTGGTCGAGGCATCAATGTCTTTGTATAGGGGTATCAAACTGCCCTCTTTCTTTGTGATTTGACTTTCCCTTTCCCTTGAGAAAGTGATCTTGATGTTTAGCACCAATATTTCTTTCATGAAGCAATCTATGCTGATAAGTGACTAGTAAGCCACAAAAATATTCAAAAGTGTAATCCTTACCATCTTCCTTGCATGCCTTCTAGTTGGTGTGGAAAGTTGAAATGAACACATCAAATGGTGTTTGAAAATTCATCAAGACGATCTCAATTAGTTGTATGTATTTCTTCAGATACTTCTTTCCACTTTCACCTAATTTCAATTGCAGTTCCTTCACATGCTCCAAATATTCCTCTATTTTTTTGAAATAAATATGATCAAGAGAGATCAACTCTTTCTCCAATTGCATGATGTGGCTTTCATCAACTATCAAATAGAGACTTCAACTTTTTCCAAACTTGAAGAGGGAAGTTAATTCCACTAATGTGAAATCAAATCTCTCATGAGATATAGGTTGTGATGACCCCCATAACCTCATCCTTATTCCCATTAACACTGAATTTTTATTGATCATCTGTTGGATATGGAATCACCGTATTTTTATATTTCTACAATCCTTTACTCTTTAGTAGGGTTTTCATGTCTTTTTCCCATACAACATAATTTAATCCATTCAAAACTATAGGATCAATATTCAAAGCCATCTTCGATATCTGGATAGATTTGATCTGTTTCCAGAAGTAACAATAAGAAAATCACTGGCCCAGAGTCATTCACATAACAAATCTATGTCATTCGCTCTGATACCATGTTGGGGATTGGGTGTAGCCTGATACATAACAAATAAATAGAGATGTAGATAATCGAAGACGAATCACTTTCAAAGATAACAGGTGGTGTCTAAAGACACCATTACAACACTTAAGTGTAATGCATTATGATTAGAACATCACAATGCATGTTGAACATCTTCACACATGTTCACTTCATGATCTTGTACACTTGGTAATGACCCATAGGGTTTTATATTTATAGCTTGAAGATATAACCAAATTCCTTGGAATTGGGAAGATCTTCTCCACATATAATTGTCGATGGTTAGAGATGACTCCATCAAATCTGCATTATCTAGTCATATTGACAAGGATGCTTGACCTAGCCACCCATGCATCCAACTAGTAGTCTATTACTCAGCTGGTCCATCCACCGATTGATTGTCTTCAACTGTTGGTCAAATGTCCAACTGATAGGCTTGTCAAGTACTCAACTGACTATTGTAGATATCTAATCGATTTCTCAACCAATTATTTCTAGATGTTGGTCGATTTCCCAACTAGCTGATTCAAGGGGAAGTGTGATGAACTATTAGAAATCGAGGTTCCAACACCTTGTCTTTATTTTCTATCTTTTGGATCCCTCAAGTTCAAGTTTGAAGATAGTGGCTATTAATTACTTGGAAACAAATTTGTTGGTAGGTGGAGGAAAGATTCCTTAGTTTTCTCCATGTTTTGGGATCTCCATCTATCCATCAATAGTTCAACCTATAAATTTTATCCTACACATACACTTTCATCATGAAATTTAAGCAAAATATAACCATTACTCGTGAAATTTCAAATTCAAAATTTTTCATTAAATAACTTGCAAAACAACCATATTTAATATTAGGCATGGTAAAAAAGGTGAATTCTTAGGTACATAGTAGCCAAAAACATGTCTTTTATGGGCCTTTTAGATAAGCATTATAGAGGCCCATCAAAGACCATATAGAAAGGATGAATATTGGATAGAGAGATTTTGATTCTAATGATGTAGTGCTCTGAACAAGATTCAGACTTTACCCTTCAAGGGCCTATTGTGGATATTTTTGGTGTAAGACCAAAATGGCTTTTTGAATTTTGGAATAAGTCTCTATGAAATTTTTGGGACCTATCCAATCAAAGGAACTAATAGAATTCAATTTCGAGGCCCACAAGTACAAAATGATTTTTTTTTTGATCAATTAGGAAAATTTTCCTTCATGAGTTGTGAAAGATAACAATCCGAAGGCGAAATGAGGAATTCAACAACTCGATGGAAATATCTTCATGCCCTATATGCCTAATATATAGTTTAATGACCCTAGTTCAAACAAATGAGTTATGGTTTTATGAAGCTGAGAAACCAAGGGATTCCACCGATGCTCATTTTAATTCATTTTTAATTATTCATTGGGCCTACCATAAGTATGATTTTAATATAGAGTTCACATACAATATGTTTTGATGATTGTATATCTTCAACAATAATTTTTCAATCCTTGGTTTGGTGTGTGGAAAGTTATGAAGGTATTAGAGCAATGATAACATCCTGTGACCACTAAAAAGTTATAGAGGCCTTGCAATTTCCTAGCATCAATCCAAACTAATAGATTCAACTCATGAAGGATGTTTTCTACTAGGAGTTGTCGAGAAATAAATGTACCAATTCTCACTTAGGTTTTTTCTTTGATGTTGATAATGTTTTAGTAAAGGAAAGGTAAAATCACTAGCTTAGGGAGATTATTAGCTTCCCAACCTTGTGATTTGCCTCATGAAGGATAAATTGATGACTTGGGACGCCATAAAGACTCTAGGCTCAATGGTTGACCCTTAATGTGTGAAATTGGAGAGATATTCTATTATGGGATTGAGGAAAGTGTTGAATTTTACTATTTTCAGTTGATTCGGCCAAGAAAATACAAATTTTTGGGTTTGGAGGCAAGCAAACCTAAAAATGAAACAAAATTACCTCATTGAGACTTGAATTTAGTTATTGGCCTCTCAAAGTAAAATCACTCACTTCGTCAAGTTGCTTGCTATCCAGACTCAACAATCGACCTCATAGGGCTTGGACATGATGATTGGAGGTTTCTTATTTTTATTAGGATGTTTCTAAAGTGTAATTCTCTAGTTCATCCTTCGCATGCACAATGTTGGGGTCCTTAAAGTTCATGTGTTGCCTTATTCTCCTTTATTTTTCCTTGCATTCATCTCAATGACCTCCTCTTTAGCTCTGATTGTCCCTTCTTTTCTCCATTTTGTTTTTTAGGTTCAGATTCCTCTGGAGGCCTTCCAAAAAGAAAATGAATTCCCTAGTCAACCCTTGAGTGATGCTTAACAACCCATAATACATAAAACCCCAAAATTCCTAACTTGTTGCATTTCCCTTCAAAAAGAATTTTTTTATTTGGAGTGTGTGTGGGTTCCTAGGTCATGTTATCAAACTTTCTTGTCTACATGGTGATTGTACTTGAGTTACAAAGTGATTTATATCAATAGTAGAGCATTGAAATGTAAATGTGTTGAACCTACATGGAATAGATCTAGCTAAACAATAATACACACATTTGCAGAGAGAATTTGAGAATGGAGATGAAGGAGAGAAAGAATGAAAGATCTCTCATTAACTGTTGTGAATAATGAATAATTTACACATGATATACTTTGTATAGCTCAATGAGTGAGAACTGGAGAAGAACCAATGCACATAGTAGTGATATAGAGTGATCTGGACACACACCAACAATTACGGGAGTGAATTGCCACCTAGTCTAGTCTCTTGGGAAGTTATGAGAGTGAATTGCTACCTAGTTGAGTTAACTAGTCAACTAGTCTCCAGTTAACTGACTGAACAGAGAGTAGTGGGGAGTTAACTCAAGAAATCAAGGGTATTGCACCATTATGGTGATGATCCCAATTTTGCATAGGGACAAAAGCAATGCAACATCTAAACTCAACTCAACTAGTCAAACTGAAGTGTCAGCTAAAAGAGAATATTCTCTAGGTGGAATATTCTCCCCTAAAATATAGGAGACTAGATAATGAATAATTATGACTAATAAACAAGGAAAAACCTTAGGAGAAAAAATATCCTAGGTGTGTGTGAAGTAACTCCAACATGCAATCGTTGAGGTAAGGATGTTAAGTTTTGGGTTGTCCAAAGCTCATCCTCCACCAAAAAAATCATTTCCCATGCCATAAGTGATAAAATATTGTTAAACAATAATAGACTTGGTGTGCAAGAGGGTTTGTGAATTTTTCAATAGTTGAATTTTGTGATGACAAAATATTGAGAAAACCTTGGTATAAACCAAATTCTCAATGTTCACATGTTTCTTGATGCAATAAGAGTCAACATAGAATGGTTAGATGTAGCTTCATTGTCTATCATCTGTTATGTTGATGGAAAGAACTATAAGTCGATGATCCCCTCATGTAATAAGTCCCAGATGTAGTGCATGTGGATCTCGATGTGCTTTGTCCTCTGTCTATGAACTGGATCTCTACAGAACTTCAGAGTGCTCTGGTTGTCACACCAGATGATGATCGATCGATAAAACTGAATGCCCAACTCAGTGAGAAAATGTTGTAGCCACATATCCTAAATGGTTATGTTAACTACCCCTCTATACTTTGCCTCGAGTGAAGATAGAGAAATCATAGATTTCTTCTTGCTCGACCAACAGATAGGCATGGAACCAAGACTGAGTGAGTAACCAGATATGGACTTGAGATAAATGTTATCGTCAGCCCAGTCAGAATCAGTAAACCTGAAGAGATCTAATGCAGAGTTTTCTGCATAATGAATCTCAAAGGTGATGGTGACCTATACATATCGAAGGATATGTTTTGCATCCTTCCAATGTAGCTCATGCGGCTCCTGCATGAACTTGGAAACTGTTCCAACTACATAGGAGAGGTTTGGTCTGGAGTGTGTGAGATACAACAAGCTCCCAACTAGCTGTCTGCACAATGTGTTTTCAACTAGTGGAGTCTCCCCACCATCCTCAATTTTGACTCCTGATACAAAAGGACTCGGATAAAACTTGCAGTCTATCATGTGAAATATCTCAAGGAGATCCCATGCATACTTGGCCTGAGATAGTTTGATGCCTAATGCATCTTGACTGATCTCGAGTCCAAGGAAGAAGTGTAGTGGACCCATGTCTATCATCAAAAACCTGTCATGTAGAATCCTCTTGACTGCAAAAATCGATGAAGTCGAGCAACCAGTGATCAACAAATCATCAACATACAAAACTAAGAGTAGAAGTGAATCATCCCTCCTCAGCATGTAGACATTCGAGTCTAATTTACAACGTACAAAGTTCTGTGAAAAAAGGTAGGAGTCCATCTTTGCCATGCCCTCAAAGCCTGCTTGAGGCCATAAAGGTACTTCTTCAGTTGACAGACCAAAGATGATTCCTGCATAAATCCATAGGGCTACTCCATGTAGATCTCCTAAGAGAGATCACCATGAATAAATGCATTCTTCACATCCATCTGATGGAATTCGCATCCCTTGGCTTCCCCAATCGCAAATGCCAATCATATGAAATCCATTTTCTCTACTGGAGAGAAGGTCTCATCATAGTCAATACCATGAACCTACCTAAATACTTTGGTAACAATCCTAGCTTTGTATCTGCTAATCTGTTCATTCGCTGCACTCTTGGTCCTATATATCTGTTGGCACAGGCCAAAGGGGAAAGAAAGCATGCAGAAAACTGAAGTAACAACTGGAAAAATAACAGCACACGCGCATGCAAGAAAGTGCGCACAAAGGAAAGCGACAACTGGAAGAGGAACAACACGCCTATGGGAGAAATACCTAACGTAATAAGGGTTAGGGTTTTGGTAATATTCTGTAAAAGTCTTAAGAGCCCGAAATGTAAAAATATAGATACGAAAGTATCATATAGGGTTCGTTGCTAGTAGTTGTTATTAGTTATTTAATTTTTTAGTTGTATGAACCGATTTTTAAAGCTGTTGAGAAAATAAGATACAAGGGAAGGTAGATATGAGTATTAGACCACAGGCAGTAGAGCATGGTGTGATCTATTTCGCCTCACATAGATCTTACCCAGTTTTGTGGAGAATTGTAAGCACATGGCACTAGGATTGCAGGAACTGCCATAATAAAAGAGCCAAGAGCCAAATATTTGTGGGTGTAGCCCAGGAGGGGGTGAACCATGGTAATACTCATGTAATATGTTGAATGTATGCATGTCTCTTCCTTCTTTTAGAAATTACTAGTTAATCTTGATGAATGAGTAAGCACATCGTTATGAATATGTTTATACTTTGCTTAAATTAAACTATGAAATATGTGTATGTGACTTGAAGGGATAAGTAGTTTACCTTACAGCTCATGGTACATGCATTTAATCAGGAAACCCCTATCCCCTACTATGTCCTAGGCTATAAACACCTTAGTCTTACAACCACCCATTTAAAGTTATCTTGGGTGAGACTATGCAGTGCCTTCCAGGTGTTGTGTTGCCTTCTGGATTACCGGGAGGGTCGATAGTTTTAGAGGCTTTGTTGGAACCCCGAATGACATGAACCCTGAGTCAATAACTCATACAACCTAAGAAGGGAAATAGTTAACCAACAAATGGTTCTGTTGTCAGGACTAGAGGAACAAGAGAGGACTGAGTAGATGAGATAGAATGAATAAGAACAGAAGGAGAAGAACAGAAGGGAAATGAGATATTATAAGGGAATGTTGAGACCTTGGAACCCCACGAGAGAAGAAATCGAGGGATGGTTGAGAACTAAAGAGCTAGAGTTTTCACAGAAAGACAATAGAAACCCCAGGATCACACCACATAAATACTTGGATAAATACGTATCTACGGATTTACACGAAGTCTTTTTCTGTGATTTTCCGCATCTACTATAGGAGTGGATATTAAGGTTAAAGGATAACCATGTGATGAATTGGATTCAAAAGCTAGATTGGACTCCAGTATATATCCAATAGCTGCAGCAGATGAACAACAAATTCACCCATGCAGTTGACTTTTGGATTGACATTATTGTAGCAGGATTTATCACAGAATTTGTGGTAGACACAGCAAAATAATATAGTGCAACCAAGAAAGAGTTCCTACGAGGACCCAAAGGAAGGTACATTTGATCAGTGTGTACCTCTATCAAGATATTTCTATATACCAAAGGTGTAATGACAATGGAATCAAATATCTAGACGTCCCTGCGTGCATGGGGGAAAGGGGGGAAGAAATGATAGTGAAAGGAGGAATGGAAGGAGGGAAGGATAAAGAGAAGAAAGAGGAGGAAACCTTGGACCCGATATTGATGGATGACGGCCAGCTTCGGTGGATCTTGACGTCATCAGGAACTACGCGTAGCGGAGCACCCTACCAATATAAGGTGAATACCAAGAAGAGATTCATAGCCGAGAGGGAGGGATTGGCAAGTGATGAGGAAGAGGTAGAGGATCTATGGGCTATGGAGCAGAATGAGGAAATCATGTGCACCATGTACGAAAGGAAAACAAGAGGCCCAAGAACAGGAGGGGAAGGCAACCATCCCTTTCAGATTAATGTCAATGTGGAACCCATAAACCCATGTGCGACCAATACACCAAAGAGAACACCACCGTTTAGACAACCAAAGTTCGGAGGAAGTCTGATAGTAGGAAGTACATCTACACAAGGAGCAACAACTGGAGGAGCCAGTTCAAGAAACCTTAGTCAAGTATCTACACTGTGTGGAGGAGGGAGTAGCCTAGTATTTGGAATGGAAAGACATGATCCTATTATCAAATTACCATAGTTTTGAGGAGAAGCAACAGAATATCCTAAGAAGCATCTGTTCATTTGTACAAATATCTGGGAAGCGAAGAATATCACTGATGAAGACACCAAACTCATGCAACTAGCGATCACGCTAAGAGACCGCACATTAGACTGGTACATGAGTCTAGACATGACCATTGTTCCCAAAATGACAAGGACACTGGATGACATTAAGAAACTATTGATAAATGAGTTCCAGAAGCCGAGATCAGAGGATCGATACATGAATGAGATGATTGAAATAAGATAGAAACCAGGAGAATCAATATGGGATATTGATAAAATATTCAAGTGATTAAAAGGAAAGTTAAAATACCTTATGACCGATATGCAACATCGACACCTGTTTGTCAACTCATTGCTTCCACACTTAAAATATCCATTACAACAATAGAAGTTTCAGATGCAGGTAGAGGCTCTGCAGGAAGCCTTGCAATTGGAAGAGAATCAATACCAGCAGACGGACCGAGCTATAGAAGAAATAAAGGAGGATCTGAAGAACTTAACATTTCAGCTAAACCAAAATAAGAACAAGGACAAACGAGAATTCGTTTGGTGCACTACCTATAGGAAGAAAGGACACCATAAGAATGAATTCCCAACATTTGCACAATATATGGTAATAGGGATGCCAAACCCACTACCACAGGGAGGATTATGGTGCGAAATGTGCAAGAAACTAGGTCACGACCCTTACCACTCCATGATGATGTAGAAATACCAAACAGTCCTGAAGAACTCATATTGCACCTTTTGTAAGTCAATCAGCTAGATGTTTACATATCACTTAGCTCTGAAATACCTGGTCAACAAGCTAGTGTTGGGGGGGAGAATATGTCGATGGTTATTGCTATTTCAAGAATTCAAATTTGAGGTAATACTTAAACTAGGAAAACTGAATGCAGGACCTGACCACCTATCAAGGGTCACAAATGGAGAGGAACCAATGAACTTAGAAGACAAATTTCCATATGCATAGCTATTCTCATTACAGTTTGTTGACGATTACTTCACAGATATCATCAAGTACTTGAGCACAGGTACTGTGCCACAAGAATATACCACTGCATAGAAGAAGAACCTGGTAGTCCGTACAACTAACTATCAATTGATTGTGAGACAACTATACAAGATGGGCACATATAGCATATTATGAACATACATACTAGACCATGAACGACCAAGAATTTTAGCAGAAGCCCACAAGGGAATAGTAGGAGGGAATTATGCAGGAAAAGATACCTTGCAGACGGTACTACATGCAAGATTATGGTGGCCAACGATCCATAGAGACTTGAAAGATTACTGTCAGCAATGTGATATCTGTCAAAGGGTAGGCAAACCCAACATAAGGGACAAGATTCCACTACGACCACAAGTGACACTTCAAGAATTCAAAAAAGGGCAATAAACTTCATGGGACCCATTAAACCACCAGCCAAAAGAACATGGGCGAGATATATTATCACTATGATGGAATACCTAATGATATGGTCATAATCCACACCAGTAAAATATTGCAGTGCAGATATAGTTGCACACTTTTTGTTTGAACAGTTAATTACTAGATTTGGGTGCCCAAGAATTTTGATGAGCAACCAAGGAACGCACTTCATAAACAACACCATCCGAGCAATGCTCGAAGAGTTTGAAGTTCATCACCAAAAAAGCACACCATATCATCCACAGGAAAATGGCACGGTAGAAGCTTTCAACAAAATTCTAGAGAACTCCTTAACAAAGATATGTAAAGTCAACATGGATGATTGGGACCTCAAGGTACCAGTAGTGTTATGGGCGTATAGAACCACATGCAAAAAGATGACAGGCCACACACCATTCAAACTAGTCTATCGTCAAGAAGCAGTAGTGCCATTAGAATTTTTAATACCCAGTCTACATGTAGTAGCTATCACACACATGATAGAATGAGGCATAGTACAGGAAAGACTGAATCAGTTACTGTCGATGGAGGAAGACCGAATCTTGGCGGGATTCCACCAACAAGTACAGAAAGCAAGAGACAAAGCTTGGCACGACCACCACATCAAGATGAAGACATTCAAGGAAGGAGATCTAGTATTTCTCTACGACAGTAAATCGTTGCAGCACCCAAGAAATATCATAATGCATTGGCTAGGACCATACGAGGTAAAATCTATTACAGATGGAGGAACTGTACAGTTAAGAGATATAGTAGGCACAGACCTCGGAGGAATGATCAATGGGATCCGAATGAATCTATACAAGGACAATTGACCACCCACCGCGCAGTAAAAAAAAAGAGAAAAAAGAAAAACAAAACGAGGGAAATGATAACAGCTATATCAAAAAAGAAAACAAGCGGGAAAAGGAAATACAACAAAAGTAGGTTGATAGGACAACAAGAAGTAGAATTAAAGCAAGGCAAGGACGGATGGGATGACACATTAAACATGCCAACTGGAGATGATAGAGGAGGTGTAATGGAAAGTATAAAACCACCGCAGATGCATTGAACCCACAATTATGATGCATTAATCGCATGATGGAGGAAGCATCCTCAACAAGCTTCATGACGAGCCCATACAACACACAAGCACAAAAGAAGTTAGTCTATTCATGAAAGGAGAACAGAAAAAGAGCAACAACAACTAGAATGAATAGAGTGAAACTACAGAGTGCACCAAATCCATTCAAACTCAATAAACATTTGACAGACACCATTATGGCACCACCGAAGCTCGTAGAACCAAGCCAGACAGCTAGATCTATCAGGGCTTAGAATAGGTCATGAGGACCATTGAAATAAAGCAAAAAACAACCACCTGAGATCATCGATATTGACGAAATCATGTTGCCAGAGGAAATCCTAGTAGAGTCTACACCCATACTAGAGGAGATTCTGCAACCACAGACAGAGGCCATGGAACAGGATACACCATCAATGATGCATGAGCCCCAGAACAAAGAAGAAGAAACCCACTAGGAAATACCACCGAAACATACTGAAGCAACCGTGGAAGTGAACGAAATGACATAACATCTGGGAGCAGAGGAGCAACCAGATGAGATGCAAGCACCCAACTTAGGTCACCCAGCTGAGGAGACCACTGGAACTACCTGGGCATGGCTAGAGTGGATGACAAGAGAATGGAAAGGAGTTGTTGGATGTAAGGTAGCTAGAGAGG
>CBVK0100201880.1:0-29538 GCA_900067695.1 Picea abies | reverse complement strand
ACCGAGATCTACACTCTTTCCCTACACGACGCTCTTCCGATCTCACCTCATGTACCCTTCTCTACATCTCCATAAGTCTCTTTGATCCTCTGTGCTAATGCTTGGTCTGAGGTCTTTCCAGGGTAAAAATTCCATGGGTCAGGGTCCTGCATACTAAGCCCTTTGATCCGATTGATCAAGGTCGGATCCACAGTGATGCGGAGGTTAAACCATAAATAACCTCCGTGGTAGCAGGACAATAGCAATTTAACACACGCATTCACTTCCTGGTGTCTGCTGAAGTGCGGGATCTTCATCACATTGAGCAGTGTGGACTGCATGAGGTTCTGGGTCCATGACTGTGGGATAATCTTTTAATTCTTGCCTTTGGTTCTGGTCAAGTACTTATGCGAGGCGAGCATGCTATAAACTTTCCTGTCATCGAGGTTGAAGTCTCTAAACTTCAATGTTGCGAGCTTATCCTGGTCATCACGAACTGCATGCACCCCTTTTGGAAGGTACGCAGTGATTAGAGCATATTCAAACTCTCAGGGTACACTGTCACAATTTATGGCACCGCTTAGAGGGGGTAGATAGGCAGACAGGATGCTCGGAATCAGCTTGGCATTGGCAAGGTCATCTCTGTGCTTAGTTCGCTTCTCATCTACCTGCCGGGATGATTCGAATCGAGCAGTGGATGGAGAGGCTACCAGTATTCTTGTGGATGATGCTTGTACTCCTATGGATAGCCCTCACTCCGACATGATTCTCTCATTCCTTAACTCGAGGAGAACTTCTGTTACTGATTCTTCGGTAGCGGTAAGATCGTCAGACATACGTTCTCGGGATAAAATAATCGGGGTCATGACGGTCTTAGACACTGCACTAGATTGAACAACAAGAGCGTAATGAGCACTGTATGCAATTGCTAATCTGCTGGCTTCAAATTCTCAGTTGGCAAAAGTGTTCTTCGTGCATGGCACGACGAGATAAATAGGCAATCTTGGTAACGGTTTACTTGCAATGGTTATGAGCCTCATTAACTCTTGTTCTGTCCATTATGGCACGGTCCAACGGTCTAGTAGCGAGCTATAAATGTTTTTCCAGTCGTTCAAGGCATCATTCAAATAGATATACCGGCTTCCAATGACTATATTGCTTCTCCATGGCGAAGTGGCATATGTCGTTGTTCTGATATCTCAGCGAAACTCCAATTTTGCAAAGATTCTTTCTGCGATGTACCCTCTGGAACCTACTATAACTTCTCAATCTTAGCCTTCTTCTTACTTAGCTTCCTAGCCTTCTTCCCTGTGAGCTTCATCTCGGTGGTTCTTTTCCCATTCTGATTCTTATTTTCCTTGGACGTAGGCACTTCGCGCTGCTGAGATTCTTTCTTAGGATTCGGGTGTATCCCTTCTTCTTTATCTGGGGTAGAGATTTCAGCCTTTTGTATGTCTTCCTATGTTCTTATAGCTTCGACATATGGGATTCTATTGTGCGATCTTTCGGGTCATGAAATCCTTTAACTCTTGTCTCTTCTGTTCTAAGACTTCTTCTTCTTCCTTCTTTCTAGCTTGATCTCTATCAATCCAAGGTTTTCCTAGTAACATGGTAAATGAGGCACAGTCTTCAATGAATTTAATAATCTCAAAATCTTCCTTTGTCGAAGTTCGATTGACTGTCATAGGTATTTGAGCGAGTTTTCCACATAACATCATCAACTTTCCTCTAAATAGTCCTAGTCATCCTAATGAAGGGATCATAACAGGCTTCCCTATAGCTTCCCAAGTTCTTTCTGACATAATATTTACTTGTGTCTCTTCATCAAGGACACAGTCAATGTCGAAGTCCCCTATTCTTGCTTCAATGCATTCTTTTTCTTTGAAAATCTTTGATAATCTCACACGTCGGTGGTCGTTCAGGGTCTCTTTCATTTGTACCAATACTTTCTTTGATTCTTGCTGGGGTTTTGTCATAATCTAAGTCTCTATATTGGCCTTAGGGTTTTCCTGATTCAGATTCATTCCTTCAAGCCTAGCGATCATTCTAGGGCAATCCAATACTTCATGGTCCATAGCTTTGCAACAAAGACAACTAGATCTTCTTCCAGGGCATTCCTTAGCAAGATGTCTAGGTCTTCTGCAATTGTAATAGAGGGTCACTCCTCTCTTTCTTTTAAATGATCCCCAACTTCTTCTGTACTGCGTACTAGGATCATAGGAGTTAACCTGCAACAAATTCTTTCTAGGATCCTGCATCCATTTGTTAGTCCAGACATTCTTTCTATCGATAGGTATAACATATATATCACTATTCTTTTTAGATCTACTCATATCAAGCCTTCTTTCATCTATCAATGCCCTAGTTTTTAAACTAGGATGGATTCTATTAAACATACATAGATCCATACTTTTAGAAACAAAAATTTTCACTTATCTTACTTTTATAGAGCACAAAGCCTCCAGATCTAAAACTTTTAACTATTCTTACCTTTATCAAAGCACAGAGCTTATAGACCTTACCTCTTTTAGTCAAGAATTCCCACTTTTACCTTTCTTAGAGAACAAAGCGTTCAGATCTCGTTTCTTTTCTTCAGTATCAACCTCTTTTCTTGCAAATCTGACCATTCTTTCTTGGCACAAATCTTCACAGGTCAAGTAGGATGATGCGCACTAGGGAAATAGATCTATGCACAGAGCTTCCACAATTTCAGATCGAATCTTTTCACAAAGCTTCTTCTTCTTAGTTCCCAACAATCACAGTTTCAGGTCCCGACAACGGAACCATTTGTTGGCACAGGGGCAGACCCGGGGTTCAACGCTACAACAATGCACAACAAAACTTTAACTAATGACTCTTTTAGAAACACCTGCGAAGAAGATGAAGTCTCACTTGAGGTAGAGGCAGGGGTGGTTGCAGGACTCAAGTGTCTGCAACCTCAGCTGGGACACAAATCTACGATTATAACTCTTAATATATCACTTAGCATTGCTGGTTCTTTATTATGCAATCAATAACCACTTAGCTGGTATAACAGAGCTTCACAACATTCACTATGAAATAGAATATTCAAGCACTTAACATCAACATGTTATTCAGATCTAACAGATCAAGCACTTAGCATATACACATGGATCATATCTAACATTCTACACACGATAAGCACTGAGCATACACATATATATATATCATATCTATCTACTCATCTTAAATCACTTAGCATATAATCATATCAATGCATCATAACAAGGCACAAAGTAGACAACACTGTATTTACGTGGTTCACCTACACCCTAGGGATACGTCCACCAACTCTTCTTTATTATCATCAGCCAATCGGTTAGAAGCACAGAGCCTTAGAAACCCTTACTCCGCATAGGACAAAAGATTTGCGTAGCTCGCTAGATCCTTCTTCCTTGCCTTACAACACAAAGCCTTCTATATCCTCACACATGGACTTGCACTAAGCCCTGCAAGTCTATACAGAATGTGCAGAACCCTTGATCACACAAATTCCATCTTGGCACTTAGCCTATATCACATAGATACAATATTCGACTACTACTACTTTCTTGCCTATCCTTCTATTTATACATACAAAAGCGACCTAAGCGTGGGTAAACCCATGGGCCAACATCCCTTTCCCATTACANNNCCCAAAAAGGGACCCAAAAGTGGGTCGAGATTCCACAATCATCGCTTCGTTTGGCGCTCCATCTTCGACAGGCTGTCGAAGTCCCAAAAAGGGTCAAATATGACCAAGATTATCCCAAAACTTGGTCAAGGGCCAACAATGACCTCCAAAGATATCCATGAATGTGAAATACTGAGATGGGAGAAGGAAATTGAAAAAAAATGTATGTGTATTTGAGAAGGAGCTACCTACAAGCTTACAAACCTATAGTCCATTTACTTATACACCTAGTTGCTGATATTGAAATGGTAGGAGTCATATCTATGAGGCAGATTTATTTATTTATTTCATAGGTATATGAAAACATGAAAAATACATGTCTAGCAAAAAGCATGTCTAGAGGGTTGCATGGCTAAATGGTATGTATTGAATGAAGCGTTTTACCTCTTATGTGAATTTGTTTTTATTTCATAGGTATATGAAAACACTAAAAATATATGTCTAGCAAAAATCATGTCTAGAGGGTTGCATGGCTAAAGGGTATGTATTGAATGAAGCGTTTTCCCTCTTATGTGAATTACTGGGTAAAGATTACGAAGGTGGACCATGATTGCGGGATGAAGAGTGTGGATTTGATATTATAGATGGAGAAAAACCCCAATTGAATGGTGTTGATGTAAAAGTTGGTAAGTAAATTCATTATAAATGTGGTCATTTTAACAAATTTTTATTTTAAGAATTACTATTTTAAAATTTATAGACTAACATTTAGAGCCTTAAATAGATGTCGTTTTTTAGTAGGTGTCCATGAGCATGTTGTACTTGACACATTCATTCTATACCACATGGATTATTTGAACCAATGGACTGATTTGTAAAATATAAAAAGAGAAGAAGTGTTATAAGTAAGAACACAATTTAGAAGATTGAACATGTTGTTCCTCAGGATGTTCTATTAAGAAGAATAGTGCCAAGGTGCCCTATGAAGGAAAAATATCCTCCTTCTTTAGATTAACTGAATGAAACCAACAACATGAGGGGGCAACCCTCTAATAACAAATATTTTAAATTTGTTTTTAAAAAATTCTTTAATGAAATTGAAGAATGAGACTAATTTCTAGTACGAAAATAAAAATAAAATAAAAAATCAGAATAAAGTAATTGCAAAAAAGTAAAGTTTCAACAATAACCTAATGAATAAACAAGTTATCAAAGAGGGCACCATATTCTTGTGTATGTAGAAGTTGGAACCGATGCTGAAATGGATGTTGACATTGATGTTGATGTGGAAATTGGTTGACATGCAAGCTGTTGTGGAGGCAAAACTTAATATTGGAGATTTATTTCTTAATCTTGCTATCTTTTGTTAATCATTGCCTTTTGGAATCTTATAACTCACATTTTATGCCCTACAATATACAGTTATGTATGCAAGTCATAACATGCAAGGGGTAAATTCTTTTGAATATTTTTAAGAGTGTTGAGTAACATAAAATCATCATATAATTTATCAAAGATAATTCTCCCTATGATAGGGTTTTTGCATCATTGAATTGCTCATGTTTTGATCTTTGTTTCTCAATGTTTTGTTCATATATATTGATAGGATAAAACCATCTTTGATCATGCCATGGAACACGTATTCTGAGCTCAAATGCTTCATTAAATTTGGCTCTGAAATGGTGACCAAATTATAAAACTGCCTGGCATTTGTTCTTAGTTGATGTGATCGAGTTGTGTTTAACATTTGGTGAACTAACATCCTCAATGAAAGTCATTTTATCCATGATTTCTAAAGTTATAGGATCTGCACTATTTTTATGATTTACAAATTTTATGACATCATTGGAAATTTGAACCTTGTCTCCTAACTGCTCCCAAGCTCTTTTCACTTTTAGACTCGTATTTCTTTCCAAAGTCTCTGTTTTGCTGAAGTACATTAAAGTGACTTCTTACTTGCTGCATAAATGATCTTGTTTGATCCCATATACAATGTTTTTCTCCCATCAAATACTTTCTAGCAAATTATTTTTTGATGAAAATTATACTTCAGTTCTTCAAACTCTATAATTTTCTGATAGGACTCAGATAATTCAGTACCCTTTTGAGCTATATGAACACTGAGATTTCCTTCTATTGCATTTCTTTTGTTTACTTTCAATTGTAAAGCTGTCATCTCCGAAACACTACCTTGATACTCATTTTCCATCTTCTGAAGTTGTTCATGAATTGTTGATAACTCCTTTATAAGCTATATTATTTTTCCTTGATATGAGGTTGTTGGAATCTCCTCAATATCAGAGATGGTTACCTTATTAGCTAGCTTAAATGATAAAGCAATTGTTTTTTCTTCATTGATCTTGTCAATGTTTTCTCATAACTTTACATTTTGTTCTCCGAGATGTCTTATTTGATCTTTTATTTTGGCTATGCACAGTGACATGTAGGTTCAAATTCCCCCTAAGGTTCTAAATTTCCTTATCCTTTTCACTAATCATTGAGGCTATGTTGGATTTATTCTCTATTGTAGTTCCCAAAGAGATCAACTTTTGTTCTAAATCATTGATTGAAACCAAATGTGTCTTTTTAGTTTCCTTCTTAATCTATAATTGATTTTCAAGATTACCAATTTGCAACTTTATGCTTTGACATTAACAAATGTCTAAATTAGATCTATTTCCATTGTATTTCCTATTTTCTTATGCCATTCAATCTTGTCTTCATGTGGCAATTTGTTGGGATTGTTGGATAGTTGGTTGTCATTGATGTTGATAGATAGATGGTTGTTATTGATGTCAATAGAAGTGGTTTTTGTTGATGTCAACAGATGTAATGGGTGCATTTGAAGATGTCTACAAGAAGCCCCGGAGGTGTGGTCATGAAGCACAAGTTTGTTTGAGGCATAAGGACATGAAGGACAATGTAAATGCAGGTAACACACCCATAGATGAATAGTCCTTGTCATGCCATTTCCAAAGGTAGGTGGTACACCACGTAGTTCCTTACGGTTGAGGAGTTACATGGTCATGAAGTTGAAAGCCCTGAAGAATGGTTAAGAAGCCCCTAAATGGTTGAAACAAGAAGTTACAAATTATTAATTAAGGGTAAAAAGTTATAATAGGCCGGCCCTAAAGTTAATGACATAAGTCACTTGGAAAAGTCCAAATACACTTCAAGAAGCCTCTCATTTGTACAAGCAAGTTTATTGAATATCTATCAACTGAGCAAGTGGCTAATTTGAGATGAGGAATCTAAGGTAGCGAAGGAGAGTGAAGGTGAAAGTTTCAGGATTGCAGAGGCGAGCGAGGGTTTTTGAAAAACCCTGGTTTGGTTGACCCCCATGGGTCACACTACTGGTGTCCCATGTGGCACCCCCATGGGTTGTACGACCCTCATCCTGTGAGGCCTCGAGTGAAGATGGTCTTAGTCCCATGAGGCTAAGGAAAATTTGGGGAGGATGCTAGTACCAGGTTGCTGAGGCTGAGGAAGAACTATAGGTCTGTAATCTTATGCATATGGTCTTTTACATAATATAAAGGTATATTATTGTATGTGTTTTGAGGCTTGCATCTTGGAAGGTTTGGCACATGCTTGAGACATGCCCTTGTGAGTTTTGGTATATGCCTTGAGGGACATCTTGGATACTTGGCATATGGTTTATTTTATGTTATATTCTTGAGGAATATCATGAGTGATATGACACATGTTTGATGGTATCTCTTGGTACATGGTTTATGGATGTTGGCACATGCTTAAGGCACATGGTTTGAGGTACATCTTGGCTACATGATTGAGTGATGTTATGGTACCTTTGTATCTGGCTTGGTACGATTGTTATAGGCACATTTTTGTGGTGTGGGTACATGGTTGAGGTATACACTTGGTATATGGTGGCATATGTACGAGGAACATTCTTTGATGCTTGGTTGAGGCACATCATTTGGTACATAGTTGATGCTTGGTACATGGTACATGGTTTTGGTATACGATTGAACTATATGGTTGATCATTGATGTTATGGTACCTACACTTAGAATATATTATGGTACATGATTGGTTATATTAAGACATATCTTGGTGATGTTATGGTTCACGAGTTGATGATGATATGGTACATTGCTAGAGGCACTTCTTGGTGATCTTGGTACATGGTATGGTACATGTTTTAGTACATGGTATGGTGCAGGTTCTGGTACATGATTGATGTACAGGGTATGGTACAAGTTTTGGTACATGGTTGATGTACATGGTATGGTGAAGGTTTTGATATCCATGTGAGTGGATATAGTTATAGTTGGTTGATGATGGTCTATCAGTGATAGTGACAATGACAATGACAATGACAGGTTGGATGATTAGTTGATCATTGGTTTCAGGTTGATGTGATAGTGACAGTTTCAGGTTGATGTCATAATGAAAGTTACATGTTGATGTGACAGTGATAATGACAATGATAGGTTGGATGATTGGTTGATCATTGGTTTCAGGTTGATGTGATAGCGAAAATTTAAGGTTGATGTGAGAGTGATAGTTATAGGTTGATGTGACAATGATAGTGATAGTGATAGGTTGATTTATCAGAGACAGTGGAAGTTACCAGTTGATTAGTGGTAGTGACAGTTTGAGTCTACACTTATATTTCGGGGTGATAGGATAGGGCAAGGAAAGGCAATTGTAGCCTCCTTCCGGTTGGTGCCAGAGAACTCAAGGAGTTGGAGCTTCCTTGAGGTTGGAGCCTTTAAATCAAGGGGTCATAGCCTCCTTCTTGTTGGAGCCAATGAACACAGGTAGTTGGAGCTTCCTTTAGGTTGGAGCCTGTAAACTAGGGGCTCATAGCCTCCTTCCAGTTGTAGATGGAGAATTCAGGGAGTTGTAGCTTCCTTCAGGTTATAATCTGTAAATAGGGGGTTGGAGCCTCCTTGTAGTTGGTGCTAGAGAAATGGGAAATTGGTGCTTCCTATGAATGTATTCTTGATATAATAAGAAAACATTCTGTGGTTTTCTCCCATTTGGGTTTCCACATAAATTATGGTGTCTTATGTATTTGCTGTTGTTTATTATGCATCGATGAATGATATTGTTCATGATGCAATGATATACTGAATGCATAAGTGATAAACTATTAAATAATACTGATAAAGTTTAATTTTATATATACTGTTATTGAAATTGGTAAAAAGTATTCATATTGATTCACCCCCACCCCCTCTCAGTATTCAAACAATTGGTATCAGAGCTAGTCCTTCAAGAAAATAGTCTAACCACTGATAGGAATATCATGGAATACACTAATATTGTAGTACCATGGCTTGATGGATAAAAATATTCCTTCTAGAGAAGAAGGATGAAAACATATGTACAAGCACATGGGTTTGATGTTTGGCAATCAGTAGTAGACAGATACAAAGAGCCTGCCACTCCCCCAACATATAACGATGGAAAGAAACTTAGTCAAAACAATTTGAAGGATAAAAATGCTATCATGAATGGCCTGGTTGATTCAATATATGTCAAAGTTATGCATTGTTACTCTGCAAAGGAGATTTGGGACAAACTTCAGAATGTTTACAAAGGAGATGCCAAAATCAAGGTGACCAAGCTTTAGACTTACAATCAATTTGAATAGTTGAAAATGAAGGAAGATGAAGACATTGCAGCTTACGTTTTATGAGTTGATGAAACAATGAATGGAATTAAAGGATTGGGAGAAGAAGTTGAAGAATTTATGATTGTTCAAAAGGCACTAAGATCTCTTCCAATGAGATTCGATCCTAAGATATCATCTCTAGAAGAAAGAACAGATCTTGATAAACTGAGCATGGACTAGCTACATGGAATATTTATAGCTTATGAAATGAGAATAGAACAGGAGAACCCATCCAAAAAGGAAGAAAATTTCAAAGCATCCAAAAAGACAAAGAAAAAGAAAAATCACGAGTCAAAGCCAAATTGCAGCTGCAATGATGATTTAGACGAAGATGAAGAAATAAACAATTTTGTAAGAAAGTTGAAGAGAGGAACCAACAAGTACAAAGGTATGCTTCCCTTAAAATGTTTTAATTGTGGTAAAATTGGTCATTTTTCAAACAAGTGTCCTTATGCTAAGAAGTCAGATAGTGATGAAGAAGAAGATCCCAAGAAAGAAAATAAATATCAAAAGGGAAACAATAAATGAGATAAAAGGAAAGCCTTCAAGGAAAATATCTATTCAAGAGAAGATAGTTCCTCATCTGATGAAGATGATATAGTGATTAAGAAAGATTACTCTTTATGGCTACAAAAACTAAGAAAAGAATTCCTGAAAGTGACGAAGAAGAAGATGAAGTGGATCTTGAGGCAGAATTAATCAGTGCTTTAACAGAGCTAAAGAAAGAAAGGAAGAAAAACAAATCATTCAAATAAGAAATCATCTCCTTGAAAACCCAATTTGAAGAAGGAAATAGAACATAAGAAGTAATGTAGATCCAAATGATAAAGAAATAAAAAGAGTGTAAGAAGCTTGAAAAGGAAGTCGTGACATTAAGAGTTGAAGTCAACAATCTCAACAAGAACTTGAAAAATTCTCAAGTGTTAGAAAACATTCTCAACATTCAAAGTCTATGCAGTGACAAATCTGGACTAGGATACAAGAATGTTCATTTTGAGGAAGGTTCAAGCTCCATGATGAAAGAAACATAACAAAAGAGTTATGTAGAATCTCTCTAAGGAAGGAATCATGGTCATCAAGAGTCAGAGAGGAATGAGTACATAAGACCTTCTACATTCAGACAACAAGGAAGCTTCAATCATTGTGAAGGAAACAACAAAAGAGAAGATCGTGATCAGCCAAGGCAAGAATTCAGAAGGACTACACCACAAAGAATATCATTCACTCTCAGGTATCAAAATTTCTTTTTCGGTCATTGTATTACATGTAATAACTTTGGCCATAAAGCTGTAGACTGCAGAGCATATGGAAGAAATGTTCAAGCAAGAGATGATCATGTAGCTCTCTCAAATATTGAATGTTAAAAATGCCACAATTATGGTCACATAGCTCGAAATTGTAGAAGTGTGATAAACCCTCCCATGAAGGAAAACACTGATGTCAGATAAACAAAGGTTTGGAGAAGAAATGAAAAACAAGAAGAGCATCTGAATGAAAACCAAGTCCCAGAGATCACATTGACAAGATTTGAAACAACACAAGATCATGATGAATCTATAGGCAAAGAGGAAGAGGTCAGAATCCAAGAAGAGGATGAAGAGGAACATGTCATAATTTAGGAAGAAAATGAAAAGGATGTCACAATTTCAGAAGAGGATGAAAAAGAAAATGATGAATCCATAGACGAAGAAGAAGATTACTCCACATCAAAGCAGATATTTTTTAGAGTCATTCGACATGGAGACTCCCAAGTAAATATGAATATTGAAGAATGGGAGTCTAAGTAACAACTCTATAATTCAGAGAGCTATCTTTTGAGTAGTCTGAAGTGTTTGCATATTTTGGGAAAGCAGTTTCAAAGTGGTTTGATGACAAAAGTGCAGAATGTCTTGTGAGAGTTTGATTGTTTGAGGATAATCTTTTAGAATACATTCCCATACATGTATCAACTAATAATTACGAAGAATGTCAGTGACACACTTTTCAGGAAGAGATTCATGATTGTATAGAGGATTCTAGGCATGTATTCAGACAAGGACATATTCATTACAAATTGTTGCAGACATGTAGAGTTTGGTTTGTAGATTAAATAAATAGCTTGAAAAGCCGAAATATGTAGTGATCGATTGCAGAATATTCAAAGAAGTCTTCAGAATGGTAAAGTGACAGATAGGTTAGCATTGCATGTAGTTAAGTATTAGAATCATGGACAATTTTATGACATATGGACAAAGATGCATTCATGAGACACTTGGCAGGTAGATAAAACACGAGTCAGAGTAGATGCATGACAATGGATGAAAGTCATAGGAAGGAAGCCACTGAAAGACACAACAAGACAAGGAAAGACAAGCCATCAGGTGTAGCGTAATTGGAGTGAACTAGAGCTAGAAAACTAAAGAGCCAAGTTGTTGGGCCTGAAGAGTGAACTACCGTGTGAGTTGCACTAAAACAATAAGTGTTTTCTGTTGGTTTGCTGATAGTTTTTCCTGGCAACAATTTCCCCTTGAGTTCCTAGCTAAGTTATTCCTAGCTACTCGTGCCAAAGAGACCCCGATAAAACAATGGCACATTCCTTGGGTTACTCTTAATAAACAAATGGTACATCCCTTGGGTTATCCCTGATAAATGAATGGTGCATTCCTTTGGTTGGACAGGTCAAGAGGAAGAGAGCTTGTGGAAAATCGAGATAGATGTAGGAGAATATTAGTTGGGTTGTGAGTTTTATGAGCTATGAGTGGGCTGTGAGAGACCACTCTCTTTTGTGGATTGCTATCCTTAGCTCGGGGGTGATTGGTAGTTGAGATTTGGAACAATCAATCTATGGTTGGGTGGAACGTCCGTCCCAAGCAACTAGTTGCATAACTCTTGTTTAAAGATAAGTGTTTTATCTTGTTGTCGTGTTGTTCCCATGTGTTATTGTTGTGCATGAACTTTGTGTAAATAAGAATAATTATATTTGTTGTAATGAGTTTTTTATATGCATTTCATGTTCTATTTTATGGTTGTAGACAATAGCTAAATTTGTTTTAATTGGTAGTTGAAAGCTACAGGAAACGAGTTAACTGTAAATGAATTAACTTAGTTAGCATAAATTTCATTTTTATGTTTATTCCACACTGTAATGACCCTTGGTTGGGCTAGGGGACGTTACATTATGGTATCATTGCTTTGGTTCAAACACTGGGCTTGTATGGGCCAAGATGGCTGTATATTCGAGAAATTTGTCGTTGCAAATTTTGTTTGTGACGGGTTTGGGGAATAACAAAGGTTTTAGAGAGAAATCCTCAATTCCGTGAGTGAAATCTGAGTTTTAATGACTTCAGATGGTTTGACAAGGTTAATGGAGTAAAGTGGTGAAGTTGCAGATAAAAAATTGACTTAGAATGGTCGAAATTCGAGTTTTTGTGGCGGCCTATAGAGTTACAGGTAATTTGGTGGATCAACGACTGAGATCTCTTTTAAACTTGATATCGATGAATGAGATTCATTATGATATATTTAAAAAAATCGTAATGTTTTAGTTGTTTGAAAGGTTGATCAAATCGATGACCATGATTCATTTTTGGGGTTGGGAAATGGATCAGTTTGACAATTTATATTCATTGGGTTTTTTTTGTCGAAATTTTAAGTGTGAGGTTTGATAGTAGAATCCACTGATGACTGATGGCCAGATCGACGAGTTTGGTGAAGTGTTGGAAAATTTTCAAGAGAAAATGCCGATGTCTAACAGCTGATGGACGAGCGTCAATGGAGTTGGATGAAGAGTTGGTTCCACTAGGAGATATCTCTGATCCCTGAAGGCCGACGATTGGGGGTTAGTCGAATCTGATGAAGTATTTTTCAATCGCCAATGAACATCATCGATGGATGATGTGCTGATGGTTTAGCATCGGCCAAAGTTGGTGAATTATTCAAATCAAGCAAGAGAAGTCATTGCGGGCCGATGCACTGATGGTTTGGCGTCGACCAAAGTCGGCGAGGTGTTTGGGTTGTCCAAGAGAATCGATTAATGGCTGATGGGGGAAAGAGGATGATGACATCATCATCCACATGTCATGCCACATCAACATCCATGTGTCATGTCATGCCACCCAAGTTGACACCTCAGGATGATGTGTCATGACACGTCAACATCGACATGTTAGGCCAAGTCAACAATTTCCACGTCAACCAACAGAAGTGGCTGATGATCGATGGTCAAATCGACCAATTTGGGAAAGTGTATTCGATAGCCATCGGGGATCGCCGATGGTCAGGTGTCAGCCAAATTTGTTGAGATTTCCATTCGGCAATTAAGGTCACTAACAATCGACGACTGATAGCTAGGTCGACCAATTTGGAGTTGTGTGCAAGTCGATCATCGGGGAGTTGCACCGATGGTCTATGGTCACATCAACAGTTGGGGGAAAACGATGTGTGCACCCAAAGGATGATGTTTATCACCGATGGGAGAAAAGGTCATATCAACGGTTATTGCGCATCGTGATTTGATATCAATGAGTAATATTTAAAGGGTTGTTAACACAATAAAACAGTCAAATTTCTACGAAATTTTGTGGTTTTTAAAGGTCATTAACTTGTGGAGCATTTTAAGGCCCTAAACGACATTTTTAGCAAGTCAAAATCCATGAGAACATAATGTAACAAGGTACACTATGTCTCTAGAGCTCAATTAAAAGAACTTGGAGAGAGCTATCCAATGACCTAAATGGTTCACAAAATGGACCTCGTATGAGAAAGTTACAACCAAAATAGTGAGGGTAAAATTCTGGCACCAATATTACTTCTAGGGAGCATAACTCTATGATTAGAAGTCCGTTTGGGGATCAGGAGCAGTTGATGGAAATATTATGACCCATAAAATCTAGAGGTGGAGTTATATTTTGTTTATGGGTACCTGAAGATGTGCAGGAAGAGAAATAAGACACATGTAGCATACAAGAGTAAATTGAGTAAAAAACCTAAACTTCTCTGGACCATAACTCTCATCTCGGAGCTCGGAATTGAGGAAATGAATAGTCACTGGAAAGGTATTGAGGAGTAGAAGACATCTATCCACCTAGAATTTTGATTTAGGTAGTTAAATTTCTCAGAAATTAATAAATAGATTTATGTATCAATAAAAAGAGTGGAACTACAACATGTAATTGTTGTAACTTTTCACTCGGAATTTAGATTGGGCATGAGTACAGTCAATGGAAGATGTTTTGGGGAGGAATGCATCAAGAAAATAAAAATTTTAATTGGTCCAATGTGTTCCTCATAAGTTTATGAAGAAATAACCTGTATTCTATATGATGAAATGTTTTATGCCATGTATATTTCTAATAGTAATTATTACATGCACATTTCATGCAAAATTAGAGGTACAGAAAGAAAATTTAGTTCTTATATGAGGACTGGAGTTATGGAAGATGCTCAAGGATCTTACAATCATGATGAAGAGATCAAAGGTTTGCATGTCAACATGGGGAATGCCGAGACATAGTCAAATGGAAGAAGAGATAGGAAAGAGGCTATCACTATGAGAAGTCTGCATAGGGAAGTGTAGAGCTACAGGGCTGAAAATGAAAGGATTATGAAGGCTCAGGAAGAGATACTTTAGATCTTAAAAGTGTTGCATAATCAAGTTAACAAATATTTTGGCACCAAGCAAGCAACTGGTGCTAGCCACGTATCAGCATCTAGATCCCATATCAAAAGGGATGATCATGGAAATGAGAGGCAACCAAGAAGCATGAGAAGGCACCATCATTCTCCAAGGTAGTCCACTAGAAGAACTCATGCAATCTCAGGGACAGGGAGCAACCCAAGTGTGTCACTTGTTCGGAGGCAAAGAAAAAGGCTCGAGGAAAAAATCTTGCAGGGTGAACTCAAAAAAATAAAGCCACCTACTTTCAATGGTGAACACCGAAAGGGTGAAGAGGCCAAGGCCTGGCTGTTGGAAATGAAGAAGTATTTCCAGTTGCATGATTACTACTTCCGGGTAGAAGCTACAATTACCACCTACCAGTTGTAAGGAAAGGTAGCCATGTGGTGGGATTAACTTAAGCAAGCCAAGAACCTTGATGAGAAGAGGATCTCATGGAGACAATTCAAAGGATATTTCCAAGAGAAATATTTGTCTGAGCATTACTATGTGAGAAAGATGAAAGAGTTCTTTGAACTCAATTTAGGAACCATGAAAATGGAAGAATATGAGAAACAATTTTTGAATTGTTGAAGTATGTTGACTTCATCAAGGATGAGAAGGTCAAAATACAAAGGTTTCTAAGTGGATTACCCTCCTTATATAGTGACAAGATACAATATGATAATCCCAAGAATTTGTAGGAAACCATAAGGAAAGAAGACACCTTTACGAGCAAAGCAAAGGAAGGCCAGTCTTCCAAAATGCTTGGAATGACAATATGAAAGGGGAAAAATGATCAAAGGCATAAAGTTTTTAAGCCACCCTTTTTCAGAAATAACTCCCAAGCAAATAAACAAGGCTAGGCAGCCCAAAATGAACAAAAGAATGCATATTCATTTGGGAAAAGGCCAAGGCATCAACCTGTTCAATGTTGGGGATGTGTGGAAAATCACTTATATAGGGAGTGCCCTCTCAAAGGATAAAGAATGAGGAACGCCCACAAAATTCAGAAGGTTGAAATAATGAAAGACATGGGAGGAAGCATGCCAAGGATTTATGCAGCCTTGGACAACAAGCAAGAAGAGTATCAACCCCCATGATTGAAGTGGAAGGTAAGATTTACAACCAACCCATATCAATTTTGATTGATTTTGGAGCTAGACATAGTTACATAAATACTAACATTGTTGAAATATTTCACTTGCAAATAAGTAAGCATAAGAAATCTTGGTTAGTTCAGTTAGCCACGGGGGCCAAGAGAAAGATCAATGAGTTGGTTAAAGATTGTCATATAGACATGAATGGACTCAACATGAAGCTATATGTAAACATCATACCATTGGGTTCATATGATTGTCTAATTTGCATGGATTGGTTGGAAAAACACCATGATGTCCTAGACTGTTACAACAAGACAATCACTTGTTTTGATGAGGAATGGAAACAATGGAAGATTTAAGGCATTCCAAGAGCTATAACTTGCTGTTTTCTATTCTACTTTATCAATTATCTACTCTGATCTTACCTTACTGTCATAAGTTGACCCAGGTTCAGATTTAACAAGCTTCCAACAAAATCCCTCTAAAACTATCAACCCCTCTAGTAAACCAGAAGGCAGCGTAACACACAGGGTGTATTGCACAGTCTCACCCGAGATAGCTTTATGGGTGGATACAATACTCAAATGCTTGCAACCTGGGAATGAGTGGAGATCTCTGGTTGTACCTTGTGATCTTTATTTATTTAGTCTAACCTCTTGATTAAAACAATCATTCTTATTCATGCATGTGGAGTATCTGAGCTAACTAGTTCCTTCATCCATTCATCTAACATTTAATTCTTAACAACAATGGAGATGCATACATTCAATCACATAACACAAGCTTTACCATGGTTCACCCCCTCCCGGGCTACGTCCACAAAGATTTGGCTCTCAATCTCTTTATTATGTCTCAAAAATATGTCACGTTGCGTGCATTTACAGTCTTGGATCTTACAATCTCAACCGACCTCTCGATCCCTACGCGGCTAACTAGATTGCACTAGGCTCCTTAGCCTGCGATCTAACCCTTGAGATCAAGTTGCTCAATTCTTCTCTAGCTCACCATCTTACGAAATGTTTCATTTCTTACAAAACCTTACAACTTCCAGACTCTCTCTACCTCCTAGGTACTACTGATCTCTTTATGTATTTATCCAACTTAGGTACTCTTCTCTTAGACCTCCTAAGTACTACTTATATCTATTCCTTTCTCATCAACCATTACAATGTATTGAAAAAACCCTAACCCTAACATAGTTAGGTCTCCCTTGCATGCGCATCTCACATGCTTCCCTCATACGTGTTGCTTTTCCTTCCAGTTGTCCGTTCTTCCCTTCCTACTTCTCTCCCCAAAAATAACCTTTTTTCCAGAATGGGTTTGCATCCAATAGGCCCCCAACACTGACATGTGGCTCATGCCAAGCCACCTATGCTTTGTGCTCTTCTTCAACAACTCCCGCTAGAGCATGGAACTTGTCTGCGGGTTCCCTTCCTTGTGTTTGAGCCTGCACAATCTTTTCTTTGAGCGCATCTAACACTTGCACTGTGATCTCCTCCATGATCATTTCTTCACATTCTGCCTATGTTTGTGCCATGTTCTTCTTTTCCTCCTCTGCCTACACAATGACATCTGTTTCTGTCTCTTAGAGAGGTTCCATTTGAGCTTGTCGATCCTTCTTCTGCATTTGTGCAGCTACTAGCTCTGCTTATAGCTTCTTCATGTCTTGCATTCCTTTGAGGTGCTCGATGATCTTCATCATTTTTTGCCTCTGCTTGAGGTCTTAGATGGTTGTGCTTATCATTTCCTCTTCTTGGTCCCAATGATGGACATGTTGATCTTCTTCTAGCTTTTTCCATAGCTGCGTTGCCCTATCAAACAAGTCGACAGCTGCGCTGACTTGTTGTTCCATTTCATTCATCTATCTGGTTGCTTCTTGCTTCCTTTGTTCCTTCACCTTCGGGGGAGTGGTAGGAATGAGTTGTTCCTGGAGGTTCTCAATCTCCTACCTATATTGATCAATTGTTTGCACAATCTGATCAATTTTATGCATTATCGTGGGCTCTGCTATTTGTACAATTTTTGGAATTCTGTCATAGGCTACAACCACTCCCTGCTCAAGCCTATCCATGTGATCTTTCTCATCTTTGGTCTCGATCTTGACTTGCTTGAGCACTAACTCCAACTCCTCTTTTCTATCCTTTGAATACTGCAACTCTGCTACGTCTGCATCTCCTGCGCGACACTGAATTGTAGTTTCTATAGTTCCTTGGTTGGTATCTGCTCCATTACCAACTATATTTGCGCCATATATTTCAAGGGTGTCTAGGATACAATCTCATCTATGTGCAACATGCTGGGTGTAATGTGGAAGGTTGGGCTCGTCTGTGCTATTGTCTAGATCATCTCATGTTCGCTCAGCGTAGCCTTGGCTCCTGCTTCTGATGCTGTGGGGAATGACTATGTTCCTCTATCCGCCCTCTGCACTTCTATGATATGCTCTAGGACCTGCCTTATGTTGGCTAGCTCATCTTGAATTCGGTCCCTTTGGTGCTGGGCATCTTCAAACTCCTCAGCTGCCTAGTCCTGGACTCTTTCGGCCACGAGGTCACCATCTTCCTCAGTGATTGTATATTCTGGAGGATGCTTGTGCGCCTTGGTCTTTTTGCGTGCACCCCCAGTGTGTATGATCGACCTCTTGGTCTGGCCTTGTCCCTATGTGGTATAAATCGATGGGGTTCCTTGTGCTATCACAACTGTTGGGTTTGTTATTCTACCTTATCAATTATCTACTCTGATCTTATTTTACTATCATAAGCTGACCCAGGTTCAGATTTAACAAGCTTCCAACAAAATCCCTCTAAAAATATCACCCCCCCTAGTAAATCAGAAGGCAACGCATCACACAGGGTGTACTGCGTAGTCTCACCCAAGATAACTCTATGGGTGGCTGCAATACTTAGATACTTGCAGTCTGGGAATGAGTGGAGATTTGTGGTTGTACCTCATGATCTTTATTTATTTAGTGTAATCTCTTGATTTAAGCAATCGTTCTTATTCATGCATGTGGAGTATGAGATCTAACTAATTCCTTCATTCATTCATCTAGCATTTAATTCTTAACAACAATAGAGATGCATACATTCAATCATATAACACAATATTTAATGTGGTTCACACCCTCCTGGGCTACATGCACAAAGATATGGTTCTCAAGCTCTTTATTATGTCTCGGAAATATGTTGCACCACGCGCGTTTACATTCTTGGATCTTACAGTATCAACAGGCTTCTCGATCCCTATGACGTTGACTAGATCGCACCAAGATCCTTAGCCTGTGATCTAACCCTCATGATTGAGTTGCTCAATTCTTCTCCAGCTCACCAACTTACTAAATGTTGTAGTTCTTACAAAAACCTTACCATTTTAAGACTCTCTCTACCTTCTAGGTAATACTGATAACTTTTTGTATATATCCAACTCAGGTCCTCTTGTACCCCTTTGTCGTCCTGTACTCCTTTATCTCTTGTGCTACTTCTGTACCCATCCTCTCTTCCTCTTAGACCTCCCAAATACTTATATCTCTCCTTGGCTCATCATCCATTACAATATATTTCAAAAAACCTAACCCTAACGTAGTTAGGTCTCTCTTGCATGCGTGCCTTGCACCCTTCCCTTGCACATGCTACTTTTCCTTCCAACTGTCCTTTCTTCACTTTGTGCTTCTCTCCCCAAAAATAGCCTTTTCCCCAGAATGGGTCTGCATCCAACAAGCCCCCAACACTGACATGTGGCTCGTCCCATGCCACCTATGCTTTGTATGCTTCTTCAATATCTCCTGCTAGAGCGTGGAACTTGTTTGCGAGTTCCCTTCCTTGTACTTGAGCCTGTGTGGTCTTTTCTTTGAGCGCATCTAACACTTGCACTCTGATCTCCTCCCTAATCGTTTATGCACATTATTCATGTGTTTGCGCCATGTTCTTCTTTGCCTTCTCTGTCTGTACAATGACCTTTGCTGCTAGCTCCTGGAGATGTTCCACTTGAGCTTGTCGGTCCTTCTTCTGCATCTGCACAACTGCTAGCTCTACTTGTAGCTTCTTCATGTCCTGCATTCCTTTGAGGCGCTTGGTGATCTTCATTGTTTTTTGACTCTTCTTGACGTTCTGAAAAAATGCTCTTATCTTTTTGTCTTTCTGGTCCTAGTGCTGGACATGTTGATCTTCTTCTAGCTTTGTCCATAGCTATGCTTCCCTATCAAACAAGTCAACAACTGCATTGAATTATTGTTCCATTTCATCCATCTGTCTGGCTACTTCTTGCTTCCTTTGCTCCTTCACCTCTGGGGGAGTGGTAGGAATGAGTGATTCTCGGAGGTTCTTGATCTCTTGCCTGTATTGATAAATTGTTTGCACAATCTGATCAATTTTCTATGTTGTCGTGGGCTCTGCTATTTGCGCGCTTTTTGGAATTCTATCATAGGTTGCAACCACTCCCTTCTTGAGCCTATCCACACGATTTTTCTTGTCTTTGGTCTCGAGCTTGACCTGATCGAGCACCAAATCCAAGTCCTCTTTGTTGTCCTTTGTGTGCTGCAACTCTATTTTGTCTGTTCGTGAGCACGACTGCACCTCTTGCGCGACACTGACTTGTAGTTTGTACAGTGCCTTGGTTGGTATATTTTTTCCCAGCCTGGGTACCTTTCTTTGGAAAACCCCCCTTATTTTGCTGTGTCATATTCTGACTTGGCTTTCACTTCTTAGGCATAGATTTATCCCCAACATGTGTCTGATCTTGCCCTGCATCAACCTCCTCACCTATGGGCATCTCTTGAGTGAGAACTGGAACTCTCCAATCATCATGCCAATCCCTGATTGCCATCTCTATGTATTCTTCCTTGATGCAGTATCACAATTGTAGCCATTCCTTCTCAGGATCCCTTTGCGCTTGGATCCATATGGTGTGCCTAGTTGCTTTGAAGGTGGCGATGTCCCGGTATTGCGCGACCACTTCTAGGGTAATTCACCAAGTATTGGAAATGTTTTATTGGAGGTCGTTGTAATACCCCACGAACAAGATTGCATTTGTACTTATGATTTTGGAGTCTGAAGTGCTCCCCAACGATGTGTACCACATTGCGTGGCAATGACTGGTCCGCTCGCAAAAGTATGTGTACTGGGGCTCCCTCCATTTGATCAAGGAGATAAAGATGAGTATCCAAGAGTAATGAAACTCTCTCTCGAGGTCATGCGTGCCTCTGCAGTCCTCAAGGAACATGTTTAATAAGTACAAGGCCCAACTGAGCATAGTGCCCTCCACACATTGTGTTGCAGCTATGATGACCTTGACAGGGACTTCTTCCTTGTGACACTTCCTGAGAAACTTGCAAGCCATGAATTTGGTGGCCAACCTTGTTGCTGCGTTGCTGATGCACTTGATGATGATTCCATGCAACCCTCTCTCTGTGCCATATATCTTCTTTATCTCCTTTTCCAGCACCTTCTCCTTTGTCTTGTCGTCGAGGTACTACACGGGGTTCTTCCCCCGAGATGGAAGACCTATAATAAAAGAAATGAGCTCCACATCTATAGAGACATACTATTCCACCCAGAGATACCCTCCGTGGGTGACTTCCATCAATTGCTTGACGTAGTTTTTTATATCTTGACCCCTTCCAAAATGTGGGATATCCAACAAGTTTAGAATTTTGGTGTTGGCCAATCCGGTTGCCCACTATTTTGGTTATAAAATCGAATCTTTGAAGGGTCATGTACCCATGCTTTCTAGGTAGAATTGTCTTGCAAATTTAGAGAACTTGTCCACATCGGACACATCGTGGTTTGAGTAGCGTATTTTTTCCACGCATCCCAGAAGGTTAAGCATGGTCTACACCCCTTCTAGAATGTGAGACAAGACTATGGCTGTCATAGCCTATTTGCACGATGATTTTCCCTTTTTCTGTGGTGGTTGGATCGAGGTTCCAACCTCCCCTGTTCTTTCATTGGAATATGCCTCTGACCGACTGGTAACATCTTCTACTATCCCCTCCTGTTGCTGGATGGAATTTGCTGTGTGTCACTGTCCTAGCGTGACCGATTCTGTCTGGTTTGGGACTGTCCCATTTACCCTCGGGGCTTCCTCAACATGTTCAAGGTGTGAAGGATTTCCTGCGTCCTTGGCCTGCTGGCCTTGTCCCATTTCTGGCATATCAATGTTCATGCCAACTGCTGTTGTTGGTTGGATTTCCTCCACCACGAGTGTAGGGATCGTTGGTTCCATATTGGGTGAGGGAATTTTGTCCTATTTGACGAATGCAACAGTCTATGTGGGTTCCTATTCTATTCCCTGTGGCTGCTGTGGTGCTCTGTGATGACTTCGGGGTTTTCTGTAGGCCTGTCTCGACGTACCTAGCTTGGGTGGTGCCATGGTGGTTAAGGTTTCTTTCTGCTGGGCTAGTTCCCTCTATATATATTGCTAACTCGCTCTCTGCTCTGTATACTCTCTCTCTCTATGGTTTCACGATTTCACAATGACCGTTCCGTTACCCGCGTGCCTTCCTTATATGATAAGTGTCGTGAAGCTTCTCGGGGAAGCTACCCAAGCTGTGATTTAAATGAAATGGTGCTTCCCACGCACGTGACATTCAATTCCCTTGACACCACCAGTTGGCGCGATTAATGCGAATTCACTTTGAAAATACTTGACATTCAATTTGATAGATGCTGCCAGTTGGCGCCTTTTTTTCATGACCGCCATTTTTTCAATTTCCACCTTTTTCTGACCATTGGTCCTTTTTTGGGCGTGCTAAGTTTTCCAAGTGCACAATATGTTGTTTAGCTGGTGTGCGTGGACATTTTTTTTTTCGTGCTAACACTATTTTAATTGCGCGCTGTCTTTTGGTGTCTAGCATGGTAACCCCTCTATTGCTGGGCACAGTCCTCTATTGTTTGGCATAGTTTTTTTTTTTTTTAAACTTTTTAAGTGCTAGGAGGTCAACTATCCCTATACAGTTTCAGTCAACTCCCATTGATCATTCCTCTGATTTCTATTCCTCCTAGGTCCTTCAAATGTATAGATCCCCCATCTGTGACAATCTTTGCTTCATATGGTCCCAACCAATGGATTTTGAATTTTTCTAGGTGCTGAAGAGATTTATTGTCGTACATCAAGCCTAGGTCTCCCTCCCTGAAACTTTTCCTTTTAATATGTCTATCATGCCAAGCTTTGTCCCTTGCTTTCGGTACCTCTTGGTGAAACCCTGCTGGAATCTTATCTTCTTCCATGAGCATCAACTGACTTAGCCTTTCTTGTACTATGCCTCACTCTATCATGTTTGTAATTGTTGCTACGCGCATACTAAGTACCAAAAATTCTAATGGCACCATTGCTTCTTGTCCATACACCAATCTGAATGGTGTCTTCCCTATCAACTTTTTACATGCAGTCTTGTATGCCCACAATACTGCTAGTATCTTTAAGTCCCAATCGTCCTTGTTGATATTGCAGATCTTTGTCAGTGCATTCTCTAGGATCTTATTAAAGGCTTCCACTGTTCCATTTGCTTGAGGATAATATGGTGTACTCTTTTGATGATAGAATTCAAACTCCTCGGTCATATCCTTAATAGTGTTGTTAATGAAGTGAGTGCCTTGGTTACTCATCAAAATCCTTGGGCATCAAAATTTAGTGATCACTTGCTCAAACAAGAAGTGTGCTATTGTCTCTGCGGTGCAATATTTTACTGGTGCTGCTTCTTCCCATCTTGTTAAGTACTCTGTCACAGTAATAACATACCTTGCTCCAGACCTCTTTGCTGATGGGTTAATTGGTCCCACAAAGTCTATTACCCATTTATCGAATACTTGCAAGGTTACTTGTGGCCTTATGGACATCTCATCCCGTCTATTAAGTTTACCAACCCTCTGACATACATCACATTTCTGGAAGTAGTCCTTTGAATCTCTGTGAACAATCGAAAAATAAGTCCTATACGCAATACCATCTGCGTAGTAGCTTTGCTTACATAATGTCCTCTTGCTATTCCCTCACAGGCCTCTGTTAAAATCCTAGGTATTTCATATTCTAGTACACATATTCTCAAGATGTTGTCTGCACCCATCTTGTATAAGTGTCCTGCAATCAATTGATAGTCTGTAGCTCTGACTACCATATTTTTCTGCTGTGCAGTATTGAATTCTTGTGGTGCAGTCCCTGTACTCAGGTATTGAATAATGTCAACAAAATATTCATCATCTAATTGGAATGAAAATAATTGTGCATCAGAGAAGTTGTCCTCTAGATTTGTAGGTTCCTCTCCATTGGTGATCCTTCACAGATGATCAGGACCTTCATTCAACTTCCTTGGTTTGACTATCACTTCAAAGTCAAATTTCTGGAAAAACAGTAACCATCTACAAACTCTCCCCCCCAACACTGGCTTGTTGACTAGGTATTTGACAGTTGAATGATCTGTAAACATCTTGGAATGTTTGCCCAGTAAGTAATGTCTGAACTTTTGAAGTGCATAGACCATAGCTAAGCCTTCTTTTCTATCGTATTGTAATTCTGCTCTGACTCTGACAGTTTTCTGCGAGCAAATGCTATAGGATGGTCTAATTCCCTTGTTCTTGGCTGCACCGAAATAGATCCAAGTGCTATAGCTGATGCATCTACATGCAAGAAATGTCTTTTCCCAATCTGGGAATACTAGTATTGGTGCAGTTACCATATTCTCTTTGAGAGTGTCCAATCCTCGTTGATAGTCCTCATTACACTGAAACTTGCTATCTTTTCTCAATAGTTTATCCATTGGCACAATGATCTGTGCATACCCTTTTATGAATTTCTTGTAGTATCTTGTGTGTCCCAATGTTGCTCTTAACTGACGTACTGATTTTGGTGGTGGTAGATTAATAATTATTGCAATCTTGGCAGGATCTATTAGCAAGCCTTATTAGCACACTATATGTCCCAATAGTATCCCAAAAGGTGTTCAAAACATGCATTTCTTGATGTTTAGACATATTTGACACTGTCTACATCTTTCTAACATCAACCTCAACACCTCTACATGGTCTTTCAACAAACTGTAGATTGTCCAATCATCCAGATATACTTCTAGAAACTGGTGGATGAATTCTTTGAATGCAGCTATGACTAATCTAGAAAATATTGCCAGTGCATTCTTCAGTCCAAAAGGCATGAATGTGTACTGGTAGGATCCCCATTCTGTGGCAAAAGTGGTCTTATACCTGTCTTCTGGGGCTATCTTGATTTGATGGTAGCCTGAGAATCCATTGGTGAATGAGTAAGCTTCCTGGCCTCCTACATTCTCCAACACTTCATTTGTGAAAGGGGTAGGGAATGGGTCATGTAGGAAAGCATCATTCAACTTCCTCAGGTCGACACATATCCTTATCCCTCTTTGCTTCTTTTTCTAAACTACAATAGGGCTTACCCATTCCAATTCCTCCACTGGTTCTATGATTCCAGCCTCCAACATCCTGTCAATTTCTGCTCTCACTTTTTTCTTATATATTGGGTTTAGTCCATTAGGTCTCTATCTGACTGGTCTTGCCTCAGGTTTGAGAGGTACCTTCATTTCACCTAGCTCACCTGCTATGCCTTTCATTTCTATGAACATTGTTGGGAACATGTTGCTATACTCTTGCAGTAACTCTGTTATGTTTTCTACTGTTTGCTCATCCCAATAGTCTCCAATGCTGGCCTTTTTGGGATTCTCAATTGTCCAAATGTTGACTTTCTTCACCTTGATCGGTACAATAAATACTTCTGATTCCAGAGGTGGACCTTCCACCTCTCTTTCACCTTCAACTTCTGTTATTTGAATGTTGCGTGGGTCATCTTTATCTGGTGCTTCTTCCTGCACATTGTATCATGACAATAGTTCTTTTACTGTCTATCTGTTCTGTTGTTGATCTTCTGTCATAAGTTCAACTTCCGGTTCATTAATGAATATCACCCCCCTTATTTGTTTTAGTGTTGAGTCTATGTTGGGGTTCTCATGTTCAAATGAGAAAGTGAGTGTAAAATTTTGTTGTAATATTGTTTAGTCGTTAGTTCCTCTACACAATTCCTGGTCTATATACCGGTTTTATGGAATCCCTCTACCTCTGTGCTACATCTTTCTAACATATTTTGTAACACTTTAACAGATGATGGATAATTTAGTAGTTTACCATAGGATTACAGAAAATCCTTAATCGTACTTACTTGTCCTAGGGGCTGTGCTTCATTAGTGTGATGCAACGATGGAAGCATCTCGTACGTTGGTATTTCATGAGTATGCTATGCAATTGATGTCGATGCAATGTCTGGCTTCAAGAATTCTTGTCTATCCTACTTGAATATCTCCTTTTCGTTCTACACATCAAACTGCTTCCGCGGTTCATAATTCTTCTTCACCCATTGGTGTTGTGGTGGGTCTTGTCTTACTGTGTCGTTTCCTGTCTTAGCTCCTCCATGCATAATTATGTTGATTTTTCTTTCGTCATCCCTTGCTTTCGTTGAAATCCACTGAACATTCTGATTGTTCTGATTTCTCTTTTCCTGGATCTTCGCCAATAGTGTGGGAAAGTCTTATGTGTCATGATCTGATGCGCGACAATACATACTTGTCATAGGTGGAAGTAAACATTCTATGGCATAGTGTCTTGGTTGTTGATAGTTGTGGCATACCATTGGTCCTCTGCCCTCCTCTTCCTCTTCCTCCACCTCTATAGCCAACTCGAACTCCTCCCAGTGCATTGTACTAGGGTGCCTGATTATACTACGCAACATTATAGTGTGGCTGCACGATATTGTAATGTGGTTGAATAGTGTTATATTGCAGCTGCATAGTGTTATACGGTTGCTGCATAGTGTTATATGGGGCTGGTACTTGGTTAAACTGTGGTGCAACTTTCCCGGTCATCATTTCTGCCTGCACCCTGTAAGCATATGATGTTCTTTCCCTCATCAGGTCCATGGTCCTGCAATCTTTTTCATCATGGCCTACTGACTTGCAAAAGTTGCAATATGAACTCTTAGGTACTGTCTGGTATTTCTATATCATCGGGCAATGATATGGATCATGCCCCTATTTTTTACATATCTCACACCATAGAACTCCTATTGGCAAAGGGTTTGGTAGTCCTGTTGCCATGTACTACATGAATTTTGGGACTTTGTTCTTATGTTGTCCTTCTGTCCTACATGTGGTACACTAAACAACTTCTCTTTTGTCCTTACCCCTATTCTGGTTTAGCTGAAATGTTAATTTTTTTAGATCCTCCTTCAACTCCTCTATGGCTAGATCTATCTTTTGATATTGGTTCTCTTCCAGTTGTAGGGCTGACTGCAGAGCCTCTGCCTAGGTTTGTTATAAGCCTAATTTGCACCCAACCTGCATACCTGGCCTCAGGCCCTACAATTTTCCAATTTCTTGAGCCAAGATCTTCTAAAAAGCCCTCTTTTTTGAGCCATATGCACCCTGGGCTTCTATAACCCGTGTGTGCACTCATGCATACACATGCATGCCTTCTACAACCCGCGTATACTGATAAAAGCACAAAAAATGGAAAGTTGCAGACGAGAAACAGAGTTTCGGGAAATTGCTAAAACTGTTTGACTGCCTATGGCCAGTCATTCAACTAGATAACTACCTATAAAAGAAGGGGTAGGGGTACCATTTAAAAAAGAAGAAGGAGAAGAGCATAGAAACTTTGCCCAAAATTATCCCCCCTTTGCCCCAATTTCCTACAATTGTATTGTGAGGTTGAGTAGTTGGTGCATTGTGAAGAGGAACCCAGGACTAGGTTCGAGGAGCAGTGCCAACCACATATTGCAAGTTTACTCTTGTGAAGATTAATACAAAAAGGAAAACTTTTTTCGTCCCACCATATCATGTGTTCAAATTGTTTATTTATTTTATGATATTGTCACATCTAACCCAACAATTAGTATATAAAATGCATGTTTGCAGCTCTCTGTTTTTCCATGTGTGAATGTAGGTTAGCTTTGGGAGGAGGCTTGTAGTCAATAGTCAAGGAGCGAGTGAAAGCGAAGGGATCGACATCAAATGAAGGATTTAAGGTAGAGTTACCTAATCTTGTTTGCATCTTTGTATTGCATGAATGTGGGGTTTTGTGTTGGGAGAATAGGAAAAAGTAGAGGCCTTTAAATGGTCATTTTCTACATGCATGATTAGATCCCTTAAATGATAAGTCTGTAAGTGGGATTTCCCACTCACATCAGAATTGGCGACTCTACTGGGGACTCTCTAGGGTTCTTTGGGGATTTTTTATTGGGTATTTTGAAATTGGTTTTATTACCTTTTTTGAGTTTCTGCAAGAAGTCTGAGTGTTCAGGGGTTCTGGTTCTCAATACCAGTCTTCCCTGCTCTTCTTACCAGAGTATTTCTTTTTTGTTTTTGAGAGTCTTAAGAGGCATACACGCCTTGTAGTGGGACAACATGCATGTCTGAGAACCAAGGAAATCCTTCTCAGGAAGAGGTAGTCATCCTCTCCCCTACAGAAGTGATCCTTCTCAGGGATCTTCTGGGTCCTTCTAGGTCTCTGATTGAACAATCCATAGTCAGGTAAAAACCTCAGGATTAGCTTTGTTTCGCTATATTTTTCTTGCCTCTTTGGGTCAAAGTAATTTTTTTTTTTTTTTACCTTTAAGGGGTGCTGGCATTTAATACCAGTATCCTCTGTCGAAGCTTAGCTAATTCTTTTCTTCTTTTTTTTGAAGGTTTTTAGAGGCACACATGGCCTGCAGTGGGCCTGCCTGTGTGCACACATGCCCTGCCCTTCTACAGCCCGTGTATGCACGCTAGATGTTGAAGAGACAGTCGCATACCTGTCCAAAAAAGTTTTTGGAGGCAATCATTCTCCTCCCTGTCAAGTTTTTACTTCCCAGGGTCTTTCTTGTCTAAATGTGGTCTCTGTCATAGCAACTTAGCATAGGTTTAGACTCTATTATGGCTTGCTTTTTCATTCAAAGTCTTCTTCAATTTCTTTATTAGGTTTTTTGATGAGATAGTGAGCTAGTCTGATCTGCCTTCTTGGTTGTCAGTATCTCCCAATGGTCAGTGGTTGGCCAGAAACTTTTCTTGGCCTTGTCTTGTCTTGGCTTTTTTACCATTTTTTTCTTCAGAAAAGGAGAAAGCTTCCAGCGTTAGTTTTTCTTATTTTTGAGGCACAATAAAAAAAAAGTGGATTTTATTTTATTTTTTATTTTGGTTAAGTAATCAAGTGTTTGCACAGATTATCAGAAAATATTTAATTTTCATAAGTTATTGGTTGATTGAATTAGGACAATAAGTAGCTCATAATCGAGTGAAAGCCTGTTTTTAGTTTTCTATCAAAAGATCTTAGAAATAAAATTTGAAAAGTTGGTTAAAGTAAATTCTTTTTGAAAAAGGAGTTTTGTTTTAAGTACTTTGCATGTTCTTCTTTTCATCACTATAAAACATCACAGGTTTCATTATCATCTCCTATGACTTTAAAAACAACCACTAAAATAAACATTTAAATAAAATCTTTTAGACTTTATGTTTTGTAGGGTACACCAACAAGTCTAGGACTAGAGCCTTGATTTAGGT
>CBVK0100201877.1:0-26445 GCA_900067695.1 Picea abies | reverse complement strand
TTTTACATTCTGATGGGTGCTAAGCTTACACTTTAGCAGTCAAAGTGTGAAGTTCAGTGCTAACAGTGCCCATACCCAATAGATGATAGGTGGTGGTGAAGTGTGGATATTGTTGATAACGTTGGGTCCACTCAGATGCCTCATGTCCACAAGAATGGATCACAGTGGTGAGTGCAGCCACGAGAGTTCGACTAAGGCAGTTGGTGACACGATTTGTGCTCTTTGTCTTATACTTGATGTTGAGATGAAACTATTGTAGGTAGGTGGACCACTTCTGATGGTGGTCGTTCTGAAACTTCCCCTATGTTTGTATGAAATACAGAGGCTTGTGATCAGTGTGGATGATTATCTCCTTTCCTAGAATATAATGTTTCCATTGACGATAGGCATGTACAATGCAATACATTTCCTTGTCATAGGTGGAGTATTTCTGGAAAGTATATGATAGTGTCTCACTAGGTATGCCACTGGATGACCGTGGTAAGTGAGAAATGTGCCTACAACATAGTCAGATCCATCAATATCAATCTTGAACGATTGTTACATATCGATAAAGGAGAGTACTAGAGATGAGCACATATGATTCTTCAGATCATCAAATTCTCGTTGTTGTGCCTTCCCCCATGTGAACTTTTCCCTGCCACTTCCCTTGTTCACTTGGCTGAGGGTCCATGCAATATGGGAAAATCCCAACACAAACCATTGGTATAAGTTGGCCAGGCCCAAGAAGCTCTGAATTTCAGTGAGTGTGGTTGGGGATGACCAGTCATGGATGACTTGTATCTTAGTTGGATCAACATGTACCCCATGCTCATCAACAACCCCATGCTCATCAACAATGTAGCCCAAGTATTGGACCCTATTCATGCCAAAGGAGATTTTTTCCAAGTTGGCATATAGGTTGTGCTACCTCAGAGTGCTCAAAACCTGCTGAATATGTTGTATGTGCTCCTCCCAAGTTCTGTTGAAGATGAGGATCTCATCCAAATATGCCACCACAAAAGAGTTGGTGAAAGGTCTCAATACACCATCCATCAACTGCATGAAAGTGGATGGTGCATTTGTTAAGCCAAAGGGCATGACCATCCATTCAAAGAGACTTTCTTTAGATTTGAAAGTTGTCTTCCATACACTAGTTCGTTCGATGGGAACTTGGTGGTAGCCATACTTTAGGTCAATCTTGTTGAATAAATTTCCCCCCTTGAGTTGGTCAAAAAGGTCATCAATTCTGGGAATTGGGTATCGGTTCTTGATTGTGATTTTGCTTAATTCTATGTAATCAATGCAGAGTCGCCACGTCCCGTCCTTCTTCTTCACTAGTACAATCGAGCTTCCACAAGGGGATGAGATTGGTTTGATGTGCCCCTTTTGAATAAGCTCTTGGATCTAACACTTGATTTCATCATTTTCCATCAGCGAGTGATGATAGAATGGTACATTAGGTAGAGGTGCACCAATGGTTAGATAAATTGGATGCTTGACTTGGAAGTGTGTCGATACTTTGGTGGATAAGGAGAAGATGTCTCTATACTCTTCCACGATCCCTTCCACTTGCTTCTATTGTAAAGAAAGGCTCTGTGTAAAGGCCACATATGTGGCAATGACCTTTTGCTTATTGTGAGAATGGATTACAAAGAATATGAACTTCTCGTTATGTGAAATGACCTTACTACATTTTTTAGAAAATATTAAAGAAATAGCGGTAGGCAGTGCTACTTCTAGTATCCTATACAATTGTCTACCCAAATTAATAATAACACTATGGGGTCTATAATCATACATGGTGTGATGCTTCCACAAATATGGTCTTCCTAAAAGAACATCACAAAATTCAAGGGTAGAAATATCACACAATACATCGTCTTTGAAATTCTTGATGTTGTGGGGTAAATGACACAATTGGCTCACACGAAGATCTCTTCCTTGGTGAAGCCAACCGATGGTGTAGGTTTGCAGGTGAGATGTCATCAGTTGGTCTAGCTGCTTGATGACCTATGCTAAGATCATGTTCTTTTGAATACCTCTATTAACAATGAAATGAAGTAGAGCCCCCTTTACCCACATCTGTGAGTGAAAGAGGCGTTCCCCTTCCTCTGGTTTGCTTGGCTGGACTTTGGTGGTAGCGATACCGGCATTGGGTTCAACATTGATAATCCGATTCCCTCCTTTTGGATATGATTCAGAGTCAGAATCATCCTCTGACTCAAAAACCTTCAACTCAACCATGAGTGACTTCTTGGAGCGACATTCTTCGGTGTTGTGTCAAGGGATTTTATGGTATTCACACCATTTTACCGTGTCCTTATTCATCTTCTCATTACCCTTCTTGTGTTGTGGCTTGGAATGGTTGTCCTGTGAGTGGCCATCTTTTCGCTGTCCCTTTCTATGTGGGTTGGGGATGCCTTTTCCCTTCTTTGGCTGTGAGAAGTTTGCAGATCCAAACTCTTGCCTCTTTTTCTTAAATTTTTGCTCAATATTGACAACATATCTATAAGCCATACCCAATGAGGCGATGTACAGAAAATCCATTTATGTTTGAATGTATCTATGAAAAAAACCATGGTATTTGAGAACCATGTTTTTCTCAGAGTCTTTTATACCCAATTTGGTGCGCAGGGTATGGAAAATATTGGTGAAATCGTGTACTATCTAGTCCCTTTCCTTACGCAGGGTGGTCCATCTAGTGTATTGGTCTTCGTAGCTTCCAACAGAGTAGTAATATTCTTTAATGGCATATTGGAAGGAATCCCATGTAGGGGAGACCACAAATATTGCATATTCCTCTATGGCCCTTTTCTCAGAGTAAGTATCCCACTAGTCCTTAACATGGGGGATGACCTTGAGGAGTGAAAAAGTAATCTTTTCCCTATCAGAAAAATTGTGGACTGAAAAATACCCTTTGAGAAGATTCAACCATTTATCTACAACATCCACATCTATCAGTCCTTCAAATAATGAAATATCAAAATTTACTTGTACCTTGAAGGGGGTTGTATGACCGCTTGAGGAAGATGCTTTTCCGGTGGGAAGCTGCCGAAGGATTTGTGCAAAGTTGTCCATCATTTCATTCTTTTGTCATGCATTGACTTCCTCGAGCAACATTTTAAAAGGATATCCTACTCCATTATCTTTCTTTTCATCCCCCATGGGTTGTTGTTGGGCTCAGCACGACCGATCTTGCAAAGGCTTGATTGGTTCGAGACCCAACTTCTTGTAACCAGATCTTGTCAAGGACATGGATGAAGAAAAATAAATGAAGAGAATATCACTCTGATACCACTGATCCGGATTTAGGAGAAGAACGAATTGATTAACAAAATGAATACAAGAAACACAAAGATATGGAGAACAACACATATATCCAATGAACAATATCTTCTATTAAATAAATGAAATAGGCTGAAACTGTAAAACTGCGGAAGTGAAATAACTTATTCGAATGGTGGGAGTTATCTTTGAGAAGAGATGTGGCTTCTATGCACATATTTCTAAGCATAATGATTACAATGAGGATCCAAAGGCATTTTTAACATTATGCATGAATGCCAAAACCCTAGACATACAAAAACCTAACCCTAGGAAGTGAAACACCAAAAGCTATGTGGGCCCCTAAAGGTAAGTTGGTACCTCAACTTCCCAGGGTCGTAAATTTTTCATACTACCTCTGTTTTGGGCACATGATAGCCATTTGGAAATGTATTTTTGAGAACTACACATTACACCATCAAACCATGACTCTGTCTACAATTTGACTTTGGTGAGCCAAAAAACACTATTTAGGGCCTCAAAACGGTTCTGGAAGTACAAAAAGATGTTCCGACATGAAAACATACAAAATAAGGAAATTGGATTAGGTGGGAGGCCACCAGTATCCACATGGAAGATGTGTAGGGATTCAGATAGCCTTGGAAGTGTAGAACCCACAATTACAAAGAAGTACAAAAGAACATGCTGAACTAAAATTTGTCCTGAGGAGCCAGTTGGAATAGGTGGATGGCCACCAATATCCACCTAGATCAAGTGGTTTCATTGTTTTTTAGAGAAGTGGTACGATTACATCACCTATTGAGGAGTATTACTTTAGAAAGAGACACAAGATTTCTTGGTCAGTTTTGGAGGACACTTTGAAAAAGGTTGGGCTCTAAGTTTTTATTCAGTTCATCCTATCATCTCTAAATAGATGGTCATGCCAAGGTGGTGAATCAAAGTTTAGAAAAAATATTGAGAAGTTTTAGTGGTGAAAATACAAGTTAGTGGGATTTAGTTTTGGAACAAGTTGTAACACCTCACCGTGACATGATACTTAATAATATTTGATAATTTAAATACACGCATTAAGTGTAAACACAATGTTCTACTTTCATAGATAGAATAACCTACAATATATTGATAACTCTTTTACAATTTTTCCAATGTTAAATATTCCAAATTAGAGTCTAAATATACAAATCTAAATAAGATGATGAGATAAATAATAAGTTAACTTTATGACAAAAAAAAACCATGTTCAGTGATGACATCAAATGACAATCAATTAACAGTATCTTAGTCAATGTTCCTAAGCATGTAAGACTTTTGAATGAAAATATCATGAGTGATGGCATATGTATTGTCAAGATAGAGTGATAATCAAAGTCAATAAAAATTGTTTATAATTATCAATATATCCCATGTGGGATTGTATGTATGACTTAACAAAATTTATATTGAACTCAAAATAAGATGCAATTAACTAGATAATTGATGATAGTAGCACCTCTCCATGGGGTGCTATGAAATAACATTATGCTAATTGATACTCGCATGCATTAATAGAATTGATGCAAAAAAAAATTACTTTTTAAAAGGAATAAAAATGGAATAGAAAAAACATAACAAATACATGCTAAGAACATACCTCAATTTTTTGAAGCTGATTAGTTATGATGTAGTCCAACTGAAGATGATTCCAAGCATTATTTTCCCGCTTTCCTAGAGTGAAACAACAAAATCCTCCCATCCAACTAGGAGCCTAGCCAACTTCCTAGCTCCAAGAAACCTTTCGGTTTCTTGGCCCTCTGTGCCTGTGACTCTAAGAACAACAAAGCATAAATACACAAAGAAAACCATCATAAGAAATATATCTTCCAATGATCCCCAACCTCTCAACCTCCTGCTCTATTCATCAAGTTTCCCTTCCCCCTTCCCCAAGTCTCCTCAACCACCCTCATTATTAGCCATCAACCTCCCTTATCTACATTTTTGGGAAATGTTTAAAATAAAACTAAAATATAAATGACTTGGATAAAACAACAATAAATAAATTGAAAAGTCTTTCCTCTCATGCTAGCTAATAAATGCGATTTGGAAATTTCCCCCAAAATGTACATGACAACCGACCATTGCCAATTAATTCATAATACCAGCCATCAATCAAATTCAAATAAGGTATTCAATGCTTCTAGATATTTTTTTATGCAATATAATTTACATAGTTATTAAACCATTCAATTAAATAGTTAATAATCTAATTTAATAATTAATACATTAATTAATCATACTAGTGTACATGTGTTTGGCATGTGTACATAGCTAGCGGACACAAAGCCTACACATATGCTAATGATAAATGAAAAATGCCTCTAGGGAATAGTTCCTATATGATCACAATAAGGCATGTAGGAAAACAAATGCATCATTTAGTAATTATAACTAACAAAACTACAATAATTCATCAAGAATTGATCACCACACTTATAATATCAAAAGGAAATCATAATGAGTGTTTTGGAACCAAGTGAGAAATCAAGAGTGGAACATCTAATTTCTAAGCAATAATCTCAACTAACATTGAATCATCCTTCCTTTCTAACCTAATTCCATCTTCCATCCTATCCTTTCCTCTACTGGACTAAGTTGGAGCGTCAAATTTATTGACCTAACTCCAGATAGAAACCATAAGTGGAAGTTCCATACATCTTGACCAAGATTCCCCAACAGGCAACTAGGATAAACGATGGACAATACCTCCACCCCTCCTCATAGAACTAGGTTCAACACCCTACATCAAACCATATTGTGCTACTATTGTTCATAGAGTCATGTAATAAAAAAAACACTTTGGGCAAGTTGTGTGTCCTATCAAATCCATAGTTACCACAGATCATTGAAATATTTGAAATAATAAGTACAACTTATAGCATATGCTATCTTCTTGATGTCTATGAAATCCAAGTTACCTCGGTACTATAGTCATTTGGTTATTACATAGCTTGCAGACCTATATGTTAGCTCACCAATACTCATATCTATGTAGATATATCACAAATTTCATATGATTATCCATATTTGTATTGACATTCAATTGGGAAATATATGTTTATTTACAACATGCCTCACAACTATTATACATTCACAACATAATTTTGAACTATTATCCATGAACTAAAATTCCACATTTAAGTTTGCATGTTTAATCAAATCACTTTGAAATCATCATCATGATCACATAACCATAAAAACAATATTATGCAAAACATAAATAAGACTATATGTACACCTCTCACATGTCTATATAAATCTCCCTAATTCCAAATAGTTATTAATAAATGAATTACTATGGTGAGAAAAATAAAAGTTCTAACTACCTAAAGCCAAAAGATGGGGCATTACACAAGTTGAATTTGCTTACAACGATTCAATGAACATATCAACAAGGAAGAGCCCATTCCAAATTGTTTATGGAAGGTCACCTAAAGGGGTGGTAGATTTGGTTGATTTATGGGATCTAGTAGATAAAAGAGTGTTGATTCTAGTGATTTTGCAGAGAGATTATGCAGGAATTGCATGAGCAGGTGAAGTAGAAACTACAGACAAGCAATAAAAAGTATAAACAAAGGATAGACCTACAACGAAGACACAAAATATTTAAAGAAGGTGAGTTAGTCATGGATCACTTGAGAAATAAATGATTTCCCATAGGTACTTATAAAAAACTTAAGTGTAAAAATATAGGAATGTGCATAATCTTAAAGAATTTTTTTGATAGTGCTTATCAGTTGGAATTTCTGGACAAGTTCGATATATATACAACATTTAATGTTGTTGATCTGTATGAGTTCCATGAAGGAGAAAACGGTGATGATGAAAGTACCCTGGACGGATGGGAATAAATACCAGTCAGGTAAGCTAAGGAAATGGAAGAAATTTTGGCCCCAAGGATTGGTAGAAAAACTCGCAACAAGGAATATCTAGAATATTTAGTTAAATGGAAAAATAAAGGATCTAAGGATGCATCCTTGGTTTTCGAAGAAGAACTAAGGCATCTGAGAAACTCTTCATACTCTAGAAAAACAACCACATGAGCTGGGAGTTCATGTTTTTCTTACCAAGGGTGTATGATGCAGGAGCATCTTTGGTTCTGGGCAATCCAACTCTACTCGGTAGCTCGTGCTATTACTCCTTGTTATAATTGACAGTTTTGCAACTCCACACTATAGGATTGGTGTTGCAACTCTTACACTACAACTCCATGCTACAGGATTGGTGCTGCAACTCCATTCTACAAGATTAGTGCAACAATTTGCTGCAACTCCTATGTTGTGAATCCATGCTATAGGATTGGTGATGGAATTGTTATGCCACTACTCAACATGATGAATCCAAATTAAATCCATGTAGCTCATGAATATTATTTTCCAAGTGTAAATAATTGGTGAAGGAAGAGGAAACAAAACTAAAATGGAAAAATGGCTGGGCAGTAAACAATCATGACTATTTATCTTTCCAATGGAAGGGGATGTTGAATTACTCAGAGAGGGGGTGAATCAGTAATAGAGAAATTTAATCCTTTTTAATCATATAATGAAAGTGTTATATCAATGGAGCATAATCATCTAATATTTGCAGAGTAAATAAAAAATGAACAAATGAACAATCATATACATACATAGTACACTAGTGTTTTTACGTGGAAACCCAAAGCGTGAGAAAACCACAAAATGTTTTTTCTTATATGTCTTGAAGAATTACATTCATTGGAAGCACCAAGCACCAACTTCCTTTGTTTTCTAGTTGAAACTGGAAGGAGGCTCCAACACCCTAGTTTCTCAGAATACAACCTGAGGGAAGCTCCAACTTTCCAATTCTTTGGCTACAACCATAAGGAGGTTACAACTACCTATGTTCTCTAACTACAACTGGAAGGTGGCTACAACCACCTATCCTTGCCCCATCCAACCTCCCTAACGTATAAGTAGAATTATGGAACCACTGTCACACTATCATTGTGATATATAGTGTTGTAAACATGTACCAATCAAGCTATACCAATAACTTGAACCATGCACCAGCCTGTACCTCAACCTATAATCAAGTTGTACCATAAACAAGTGCATCAACCATGCACTAGCTTGTACCAAAAAATATGTAATCAACTTGTACCATAAACAAGTGAATCAACCATGCACCAACCTATACCTCAACCTGCAAATCTTCCTTAACTTTAACAACTAGAGACTAGCATTTTCATCAAACTTTACTTTAGTTTCACATGACTAGTTTTGGATTAGTCAACAACCCTAACTTGAAATAATCATAACTATGTACCTGTAATGAATAAACATCTGAAAATATTACAAAATGTTCTTTAGTGTGTTTTATGCAATTCCTCTAGGTGTTACTACTTGGAACCTCTCATAAAAGGAGTTATAGAAAAAACGACATACCTTGTTGTATTTTGGCTTATTCTAGAGAGATAACTTGTAGAGCGTTCCCTTCACGGAATATTTGTTGTATGGATCTGAAAATTTTACATAGAATACTACATACTATAGTCTAACCAACACATTTGGTCTTACTGAATTTAGATCTATTATGAAGAAGTTATGACGTTTTTACCCAGAACACCTGTTTTAGACTAGTTTTAGGACTAGACACAAACCCTATTTTCCACGGAGTGTAACTCCAAAAATACAACGACCCACAAGTTGAAATTAATACCACAACTAATTGGATATGTTTCCTCAATGGAATCCCAATTTCACAGTCTGAATCATTCTATAAAAAATGTTATTGTGAAACTGGTGATATGACCTGTAAATAACATACCTTAGAAAGCATCATCAAAAGAATATATCCTCCTTTGAATTTCGTCCTACTTTACTTCACCTTCCCTCTAAAATTTGACTTAGATATCCTTTGGTTACCTTAGTCACCTGTAGATATTCAATATGCTCAAGTGTAATTGAAATGAGAGAGCCTTTCCTCTTATTTATAATTTCAGGTAGATTCCTCAATGGGTTACCTTTTAACCATCTTAACCCAATTTCTTTATTTTAGGGCTAACCCACTTCTAACCACTTTCCATAATTCAAAATTTCTCCATTTACTTTATTATTTAAATAATCCTCTTTGACTTTGTCACTTCACTTTATTATTTAAATAATCCTTTTTGAATTTGTTACTTCACTTTATTATTTAAATAATTTCTTCTTTACAAGAAATTTGACTTCTTTGACCTTTTGGGGCTTCAAGCCAACATATGAGGGTCCTCCAAATTCGTAAGTCCATAACTCTCAAACCATGAGGAGTTATGTGACATTCCACATACCACCATAAATGGAGTGACACATACTATCCATCTAGAATAGTCTTACCTGCAAATACATCAAAACTCATACCGTTATACATCAAAAAAACTTTGGTCTATTACCCAAAACTTTGTGCTACCAGAATTCGCTACTATACTTTCTTCAAGGTTTGACATCAATGACAACCAAACCAATTAATCAACAATCTCCCCCTTTGGCATTGATGACAACACTTTGATGCAATATGACATTCCACATACCACCATAAATGGAGTGACACATACTATCCATCTAGAATAGTCTTACCTGCAAATACATCAAAACTCATACCGTTATACATCAAAAAAACTTTGGTCTATTACCCAAAACTTTGTGCTACCAGAATTCGCTACTATACTTTCTTCAAGGTTTGACATCAATGACAACCAAACCAATTAATCAACAATCTCCCCCTTTGGCATTGATGACAACACTTTGATGCAATACTGAAATCATATCACCCATTCTCCCCCTGGAACCATGCTTGCATCTTTGTGACCAACACTCCCTCTGGAACCATGCCTATGTCCTCTGCATCTAATAAATCTCTCCCCCTTTTTCATCAATGTCAAAGGTATCTTTCCATTGAGGTCTGCTCCCCCTAACTGTATCGTCTGATATCCCAACCTAAACTGCCCTCTTTATGGTGTTTCCTCATGTACATCTAAGACATATAAGATAAGCATTCAAAACAATTTATTTTGGAGTATAAATAACTCTAAGTCTCTGGCGAAGATACTCAACGGCTTCCCATGGAAGCGGTTTTGTAAAGATGTCTACCACTTGTTCTTTTGTGCCTACATATTCAACTCTGATGTTCTTTTCTGCAACCTGTTCCCATAGAAAGTGATACTCTATTGGAATGTGATTCGTCTTGGAGTGCGTCACCTGGTTCTTTAAGTTACTGATGGCGCTTTGTTGGCATAGGGGAAGACCTAGGGTTCAACGCTTCAACAACACACCAACAAAACCCTAACTACTGGCCCTTTCAACAACACTTGCAAAGTAGATGAAGTCTCACCCGAGGTAGAGGCAAGGGGGGTTGGAGGACTTAAGTGTCGAAAACCTAGTTGGGACATAGATCTGTGATCACAATACTTAACAAAGCACTTAGAAATTAACATTCATTAGTATTCTAACCTTTATTCACATCACAGGTCAAACCCTTGTTACAGAGCAGTGCAGTATTACCCAAGATCTAAGCATACCTAACTAGTAGCACATAGCATCAAAGTATATCTAACATTCATTCATACATAAAGCACCTGAGTATCAATGGATTAATAAATTAAATACATAAACCTCATAAACAACATAGCACAAAGCACATCGACACATGATGTACGTGGTTCACCCCAGTGTGGGGCTATGTCCACCAACTCTTCTTCTTCTTTATTCGTCTCTTCAATATCCTTACCAACACCAAGCTACAAATCCAACTCTGCACAAGACAAGAGATTTGTGCTCACCTCACCAGATCCTCCTTCCCCGAGTTAAATCAAAGCACAAAGCCTTACATAGTCTATCCACAAAACACTTACAAAACTTTTTCACTTAGCTCTTCAAGCCTTAACACATCTTCTTTCACATAGATAACATTAGCACTAAGCCATCGACTCTTTCTTACATTGCCTAGCTACTTATTTATGCATTACAAAAAGGGCCTAAACATGGGTAAACCCATGGGCCGACATCCCATACCCATCACATAAACCCTAAAACCCAAAAATATTGCAAAAATGGTGAGATCCCGTGATCTCCGCTTCGCCTGGGTGCTCCATCTTCGATCAACCTGTCAAAGTCCCAAAAATGGTCAAACACGACCAACGTTTCCACAAAAATTGGTCGAGGGAAAACAGGCTCCCCACACTCACCTGTGACTCATCTAGAGTCACTCTGATCTATGCAACACTTCTTCGAAGGCCTTGAGCTTGGCTTGATCTGCCTCCTGCTCGACGAACTCCTGAATGACTTTCTTGGTGACAGGCAATTCCAGGTGTTGTTCCACTGTGGTGACCACCTGTTCCAACTGTGATCCTTTTCCCTTGATCTCTTTAAAGAGGGTGTAGGCTTTTCCCTGCATTGACTGGAGTCGTTGTGTCACCTCCATCACTCTGCTTTGGATAGCAGTGACTTGCTGCTGAACTGCGCATTGCTCCTGTGATCTCTTCATCTTTTCAACAATCATAAGCTGCTTCAACTACACTTGCACTGTCAATGCCTTCTACTTCTCCTCTTGGAGTTATGCCTCCAATATCCTCAGCTCTGGGTCTTCTGCAAGGTGCTCATAAGTCTGTGCACTTCAGTTACTTAATTTCTTTCATTCTGAGGCCAATGCCTTGATTCTTTCGATTGCGCTCCTAGCAGTTTCTTCCCTTTGATCTCACACTTATTGCAGAGTGCTCGACACTGCTTGCAGTTCCAACTATGCTACTCTTGCTTGAAGATGTTGAATGGCTTCAACTATATTTCGCACTTGGATTTCAATTGTCTCTTCTTCCATCTGAGCCAATTCCTACACAAAGCGAAGTTCTCTAGTTACTGCTTCTCTAACCCCAATTTGCTCCATGAGCAACTGTTCTTTTTATTTTTTGATCTGCTCTCTGTCCTCTTCAAACTTCACTCTAAGGTCATATTTATCTTGCTGCAAAACCCTACGTTGCTCTAGGGGTTGCTCCTTTTCTTTCTTCAAGGCCTTTGTGGCCTCCTCTTTTTCTTTTTGGACACGTCGAAGGTGAGCTTCTGCTGCATCTGCTATTCTGCATAGTTGGGTGGGCTCATCTGCCAAATCTACAACTTCTGATGATAATTACACAGTAGACATTGCACGACTTGAATAGAGAGATTGTTGTACCCCCTTCATCTCTGCCTCGATTCTGTCATACATTATCTCTTGCTTTGCTTCGTTTCTCTACAAAATATCCTCCGAAGCATATGCTACAACTATGATGATGAGGTCAATATCATCCACTGTGATCACATTCTATGACTGAGGATTATTGTCTTGTGACTTCTTCCGCGCAAAGAGTTTATTTGGAGAAACTTTCCTTTTCTTCGACGTCTCGGCCTCTGTAAGTGGATCCTCTAGCATCTCCCAAGCAACAAATGCTATGAGTATGAGCAACCAACTAAAGTGAAATTCATAGCCTTGGTCCTATGCTTTGTGATAGTCCTTCTCCAACTCTTTGACGAGGTATCTCACCCATTCCATCTACATCCCATCAATGCACTCCCCTATGAGGTCGATGACAAACCCCGTGACTTGCATTGGTCTATTCTTCCCGACGAGCTTACCAGTGATCAACTCACAAGCTAGGCACACTGCACCATCTTGGATGGAGGCTACCTTGTAGCCTCACTTCCCCTTCTACACATTTCCATACGTTTCCTTTATTTGTTGCATCAGGGTGTGATCTACAACCTTCCCTGGATAGAAATGGTGAGATTCTGGTCTCTGTATGCTCAATCCAGTGATCATGTGGATCAACATCAAATCCAAAGTCACACGTCTATCCAACCAGATATAAACTCCATGGTAGCACAACAAGAGGAGGTTAACACACGCGTTAACCTCCTGATGTCTGTTGAAGTGGGGTATCTTCATAATGTTAAGGATGGTGGACCTCGCAATATCCTTGATCCATGGTTGGGGGACTATCTTCGGCTTCTTCCCCATTGTCTTTGTCAAGTACCTATGCGGTGCGAGCATCACATAATTATTTCTGTCTCCCAAGTTAAAGTCGTTGATATTAAGATCAGAGATCAGTGCTAGCTGCGGTCCTACTGCCTATATCCCCTTCGGGAGGTACGCAGTGATGAGTGTGTATTCAAAATATCTCGGGATGCTGTCACGACTAACCACGCCAGCCAGAGGCAGGATGTAGTCAGGTAAGACCGATAGGATGAGATTTGTGTTTTCTAGGTTGTCACAGTGCTTTCTTCTCTTCTCCATCGTGGTTCGAGATGGTTCAGATCGACTGTATCGACAATGCAGTTGAGGGATATGCTTGCAATCCATCCGTCGACAAGGCCTGTAATCCTAAGGAAATGACCTTATTAGCCATAAGGTCTATTAGGATCTCCTCCACATAATTCTCTACTGCGCTATGTTCGCCTGACATACACGCTCACGATCAATTATATTGGGTAGGAGAATGGGTTCTCAAGGTAATCAAAATGGGTGGCGAGGTCTCAAAAGAAAAACACGATAACAATCAGTTCTCTGTTAGCTTGGATAATCACAATTTTCAAAAATTTTCCCAGTGAGGCATTCGACGGATTAAATAAACAACATCGTAACAGATTCCTCCAATGGGTTGAAATGCCTTAATCAATAAGGTTCCATCCATTATGGTGTGGTCCCAATGGTCCAATGGCGATCTTTTTTGCAATAACTGTGTTTCTAGTCATTCCAGAGTGTCTTTCCAATGGTCGAGATGCCTCCAATGGTCATATAGCTTCATCATGGCGAAGTGCCAGTCTTTGCTATTATGATATTCCGACGATGTTCAATTTGTGCAAGCCTTCCATCTGCGAAGTCCTCTCTGGAGCTTCCTTCTTTTTTTCTAACTTTTCTTTCTTCTGACTGAGCTTTCTGGCCTTTTTTCTTATGATCTGAGTTTCTGGATTCCTCTTTCCATTCGTACTCTTATCTTCTCTTATCATAGTAACTTCGCACTATTGATGTTCTCTCAAAATTTTCGCATGCAGTATCTCTTCTCTTACTACTTCTGGGGTAGGTTCTCTTTTCTCCTGCATGGATAGGTTCTTTAAGCTTTCTTGTGTTATTTCAACTTCGATAGCTAAGTCTCTGGCCCTCAACTACTTCAACTTGTCCTATTGTTCTTATACTAGTCGCTCTATTTTCTCGGCTATGAAGTCCCTTAATTATTTCTTTTTATGTTCTATGGATTCCTCTTCTTCTTTCCTTCTGATCTGATCTTTCTCAATCCAAGTCTTTCCTAACAAAAGTGAAAAATGAGCATTGTTCTCAACAAAATTAATGACCTCAAAGTCTTCTTCAGTTGATGCTCCATGGGAAATCATAGGTACATGAGTAAGTCTTCCACATAGGGTTATCATCTTTCCTTTAAACAAGCCTATCCCTCATAAAGAAGGAATCATAGCAGGATTTCCCAAAATTTCCCAAGTACTTTCTGGCATGATATTCACCTATGTTTCCTCATCCAAGACACAATCTATGTTAAAGTCTCCTATTCTTGTTTCTATGCATTGGTTTTCTTTTATGATCTCTGGTAAACTGATGTCTCTATGATCATTCAATGTTTCTTTCAGCTGTAATAACATAGTCTTTGATTTTGTCTGATTCTCTAACATATGCTTAGTTTATTGACCTTCTTCATGGTTTTCTTGTCTCAAGTTCATCTCCTCAAATTTAGCAATCATTCTACAACAATCCAAAACCTTGTGATTAATATATTTACAACAAACATAAATAAGACCTCTACCAGGGCATTCCTTAGCAAGATGTCCTAGTCTTATGCAACTATAGAAAAGTGTCAATCCTCTCTTTCTCTTAAACGATCCCCAACCTTTCTTGTACTGTGCACTGGTATCACAGTGATGGACCTGCAATTTGCAACAAATCATTCTAGGGTCCTGCATTCACTTGTTAGTCCAAAAATTCTTTCTATGCATAAGAATAACATATCTTCCACTATCTCTATCAGATCTATTCATATCAAATCTTATCTCTTCTAGCTTTTCCCAAGTTTTGAGACTAGGATCAAATCTATCAAACATACCCAGATCCATACTTTTGAAGAAAAAATTTCCACTTATCTTAACTTTACCAGAGCACAAAGCTTTAAGATCTTACCTCTTTCTTCAAATCAGGCTTCCTTAACTTAGCACAGAGCTTCACAAGTCAAGAAGAATATTGTTCACTACAACAACAAATCTATGCACATAGATTTCTCTTTTCTTCAATTCCTAGAAATCACTATTTTAGTTCCCGACAACATAACCATTTGGTGGAACAGGGGTAGACCTAGGGTTCAATGCTTCAACAATGCACCAACAAAATGATAAATACCGACCATTTCATAAACAACTGCAAAGCATATGAAGTCTCACCCGAGGTAGAGGTAGGGGGGTTGCAGGACTCAAGTGTCTACAACCTAGCTAGGAAAGAGACCTATGATCACAATAATTAACAAAGAACTTAGCAATTAACATTCATTAGTCTTTTAACCTTTATTCACATCGTAGGTCAAACCCTTGTTACAGAGCAACAAAGTATTACCCAAGATATAAGAATATATAACCAATAACACATAGCATCAGAGTAGATATATCATTCATTCATACATAAAGAAATGGAGCATCAATGGATTAAGAAATTAAATACATAAATAACATAAACAACATAGCACAAAGCAAATAGACACAGGATATACATCATTCACACCAGTGTGGGGCTACGTCCACCAACTCTTATTCTTCTTTATTAGTCTCTTCAATCTCCTTACCACCACCAAGATACAAAGCCAACTCTGCATAGGACAGGAGATATGTGTGCACCTCGCCAGATCCTCCTTCCCCAGGTTAGATCAAAGCACAAAGCCTTACACAGTCTATGCACAAAGCACTTACAAAACGTTTGCACTTAGCTCTGCAAGCCTTAACACATCTTCTTGCAGATATCTAACATTAGCACTAAGCCATCGAATCTTTCTCACATCGCCTAGATACTTATTTATACATTACAAAAAGGGACTAAACATGGGTAAACCCATGGGCTGACATCACATACCCGTTACATAAACCCTAAAACCCAAAAATCCCTAAAAAAGGGAAATATCATGTGATCTCCGCTTCGCCTGGGTGCTCCTTCTTTGATTAGCCTGCCGAAGTCCCAAAAATGGTCAAGTGTGACCAACGTTTCCAAAAAACTTGGTCGAGCGCCAACAAACTTGTATTATCACAATATATTGGAATGGGCTCATCATACTCAACCTGTATATATTGGAATGGGCTCATCATACTCAACCTGTATATTTGTCAGATTTTGTTGCATCCATAGAACCTGTGTACAACATGTTGTTGCTGCAATATACTCTGCCTCAACTGTAGATAAAGATATTGATGATTCTTTCTTTCTTAGCCATGATACTAAACACTCACCCAAGTATAACGTTTCTCCAATGGTGCTTCGTCAGTCATTAATGAAACCTGCCCAATCTGCATCTGTGTAGGAAATAAGTGATAGATTCTTTCCTTTTGGATACCATAATCCAAACTCTTATGTACCTTTGAGATATTTGAAAATCCTCTTCACTACTAATACATGTGATTCCTTTGGTGTTGCTTGAAATTATGCCACTTGTCCAACTTCCTGCATTACATCTAGTATGGATGTTGTCACATATAGTAGGCTACCAATCATTGATCTATATTGCTTCTGATCTGTAGACTTTGAATCATAATATTTTCTCAACTTGAAACTGGTTTACATGGGAGTGATAACTGGTTTTCAATATTCCATTCCAAACCTCTTTAGCATTTCTATGATATACTTGGTTTTAAAAACAAAAATTCCTTGGTTTCTTTGATGTATCTGTTGGCACAGAAGCAGGCCCAAGGTTCAACGATACAACAATGCACCAACAAGCCCTAACTACCAGCCCTTTTAGAAACACCTGCGAAGTAGATGCAGTCTCACCCAAAGTGGCTATAGGGGGTTGCAGGACACAGGTGTCTACAACCAGAAGGAATGCAAAGTGGATTCAAAGAAATAACACACAACCATCTAGTTATCCTTTATCTTCCTTAAACCTACCGCGCAAGTTATATTTCAGATCTAACACAATATCACAATAACAACATATCAAATGACAGAGAACACAACATCAATCACACATAACACAAGATATACGTGGTTCACCCTGTCCCTAGGGCTATGTCCACAGAACTATGCTTTATGATATATTAAGATGGAAGCATACAATTCTTATCTGCTCTCTTAGCTAGTATATCTTCTATTCTTCTCTCTCTTTCTCCCCCCTCCCTACGCACCCAACTGTAGGTTTGATCTTCGAACCCAACTGAAGATATTACAATACCATAAGGCTATCGCATGCAACACTTCTCTCTCACATAGTAGTACTCACTCAATCATACAATAACAATGAACTCTCAACCAACCTAGCACCAACCCATCCCAGGTACTTTAGACCTTTATTTATACATTACAATATCTCTCGGACACCCTTAGGTTAAAACCTATGTATCAAAACCCTAGGTGCATCAAACCCTAGGGAAACTTGACCCACATTTTTAGGGTTTCTCCAACTTGTCTTTCCTTCTTTCATGCACGATGCTTCCAAGCATCTGTTGACATCTTATTTTTCTTGTTGATTTATCCATGATCCCTCTTCCTTTCTGATATTTCATCCTCGATATCCTCATCCAATGAATTTATTTCTATTACTTCGCTCCCTCTTTTCTTCTCTTTTGCTCACTTCAACCCAGTATCAGTCACTATGTCTTCCATGCAGTTAACATTTTTCCTTTTTTCCCTTAATCTTCACTTGATTCCATAACCAAGGGCCAACATGCCCCTAACACTCACCTATGACTCATCCCGAGGAACTTCAGATATGAATTTTCTATTTTACTTCGTCTTCAGACTTCACAGGGCAGCCTTTTATTTTTGCTCTGTCCTTCCCTTCTATGTGAAGACTATCTTTTCTATGCCTAGTACCTAGTTTCAACTACACCTGGTACCTAGACCCTTTTCCTTTTTCTTTTACTGAGAGCTACGGGGCAACTGGTTGTCATAATACAATTTCAACTGGCTTCCATTCACCAAACCTTCCTTCCATTCTCCAGTCAAAGTCTTCAACTGTGCAACTCCTCCTTCTATAACATAGGAAATCTCATATGGCCCAAGCCAATGCATCTTGAACTTCCCTGGATACTTCATGAACTTACTTTCATATACCAATACCAGATCTCCTTGCTGGAAATCTCTCTTCTTGATGTGCCTATCATGGTAGGCCTTTTCTCTTTCTTTTTGAACCTACTGGTGAAATCCTACAATAAATCTATCTTCTTCCAATTTGACCAACTGCACAAGCCTCTCTTGCACAACACCAGTGCCATCCATATCTGTAAAGGCTCCAATTCTTAGACTAGGAACCAAATATTCCATGTAGACCAATTTAAAGGGGGTCTGCATGGTCAGTTTCTTGCAAGTGGTTCTATAGGCCCATAATATTACCGGTACTCTCAAATCCTAGTCAACCCTGTTCACACTAAATATATTCGTCAACGTTGTCTCCAAGATCTTATTGAATGCTTCAACTATCCCATTTTCTTTTGGATTATAGGGCACGCTCTTCTGATGGTGAACTTCAAATTCCTGAGTCAAGGCTTCAATAGTAATGTTAATAAAATGTGTTCCTTGATCGCTCATGAGGATATTTGGGCATTCAAACCTAGTTATGATATCATCAAATGTGAAGCGTTCAACTATAGTTTCACTATAGTCCTTAACCGCTCTTGCCTTTGCCCATCTGGTCAAATACTATGTTGCAATGATTATGTATCTAGCTCCTGTGTGCTTCCCTGGTGGGTTGATAGGTCCCACGAAGTAAATGACCCATTTCTCAAATGGCTGTAAGGTCAGCTGAGAAGATAAAGTTATCTCATCTCTTCTAGATGGCTTCCCAACTCTTTGGCATACATCACAGGCCTTATAGTATTCCTTAGCATCTTTGTGTAGAGTAGACCACCAAAGGCTAGCCCTAAGAATATTTTGCACTATTGCTTTCCCTGTGTAGTGTCCTCCTGCGATGTCTTCATATGCTTTTGAGAGGATCAGTGGTCTCTCTACTTCCATAACACACCTCCTCAATATCTCATCATGTCCCATATTGTATGGCTATCCAACTATAAGTGAAAAATCTATAGCGCATACTACCAACTATTTCTTCTAAGTGATTGTATATTCACTAGGTGCCAGTCATGTTGATAGGAACTGCACTATCTCCACGAAGTGATCATCAACCTTCTTGATGGCTAGCAACTGTGCATCTGGCAGTGTATCCTCCAAACTAGTAGTCTCTTCTCCATGTTCCAGCCTCGACAAGTGGTTAGGACCTTTGTTCACCCTTCCTGGCTTAACCACGATCTTGAAATCATATTCCTGAAATAACAGAATCCATATGCATATTCTCCCCCCCAACACTAGCTTGTTGACTAAGTATTTAAGTGTAGAATGATCAGTGAACATCTTAAAATGTCCTCCCAACAAGTATTGGTGCAATTTTTGTAGCGCATACAACATGGCTAATCCTTCTCTCTCTGTGGTGGTGTAATTAATATCAGCTGTTGATAGATTCCTTCTAGCAAAGGCTAACGGATGGTCAATGTCTCCAGCTCCTAGTTGTGCTAACATTTCTCCTAATGCGATATAAGATGCATTGACATGCACGTGAAATTCCTTACTCCAAGTTGGGAAAACCAGGATGGGTGAAATAACCATTTTCTGTTTCAGTCTGTCGAAGCTCTGCTAGCATTCTTCTGTCCAATGAAACTGACAGTATTTCTTTAGAATATTCTCCATGGGTGTTGTGATCTGTGTGTATCACTTAATGAACTTCCTGTAGTTTTCAGTATGTCCCAGTGCAGTGCATAATTGTTTGACTGAAGTAGGAGGGGGTAGATAGACTATAATGGAAATCTTGGATGGATCTACCAACAATCCCTGCTTACACACAATATGGCCCAACAACACTCTGAAGGGTTAAAAGAAGATTTACTTTTTCAGGTTCAAGGCAATATGACATTTCCTTCACTGATCCAACATTAGTCTTAAACATTCAATATGATTTTTTAAAATGCTAAAAATAGTCCAATCATCAAAGTATGCTTCCAGGAATTTATGTAAAAACTCCTTAAACGCTTCAACCACCACCCTGGAAAAGATGGCTGGTGAGTTCTCCAATCCAAATGGCATCAATATATACTGGTAGGATCCCCATTCTATTGCAAATGTGGTATTATGGAGATCTTCCTTGGCAATCCGGATTTGATGGTATCCTAAAAATCCATCTGTAAAAGAATATACCTCCTATTCTCCTACATTGTCTAACACTTTTTCAGTGAATGGTGTAGGGAATGGGTCATGCAAACAAGCATCATTCAACTTCCTAAGATCTACACAGATCCTAATTTCTCTTGTCTTCTTATCTTGTACCACAATAGGGCTAATCCATTCTGATTCTTCAACAGGTTCTATGATTCCTGCTTCCAACATTCTGTCAAGATCAATCTTCGCTTTCTCCTTATATTTAAGGTTCAATCTGTAGCGTCTCTATTTGAATGGCCTTGCATCTAGTTTCAAAGGGATCCTCATCTCTCCCATGGGCCCTTTAATTCCCTTCATATTAGTGAACTTGGTTGGAAACAAGTCCTAATATTCATGTAGTAATTTTGTGATCTTGTCAATAGTGGCAGCATCCCAATAATCTCCAAGATTTGCAAGCCTTGGTGTTTGTTCTATTCCAATGTTGACTTTTTTTATTTTGGTTGGCTATCCAACAAAATGTAGTTCGACTCTTGGTCCTTTTACATCTATTTGTCCTTATGTTTCTGCGATGTTCACTTTCCTAGGATCATCGTCTTCAGCAGCATTGATATTGTAATAGCCTTGCAACTTCTAAAGAGGCATAGTCCATTCATCCTCTTCTTTCTCCAAAGGGAGGCTAGGTGCCTCCTCAAACACTTTCTATCTTACAACCTGCAATGCTTGATCTATTGTAGGATATTGGCTTTCAAATAAAAAGGTAGTTACAAATTTTTGGGTCATACCTTCCTAGTCTGCAGTGATGAGGCACAATTCTGGATGAAGGTACCAGTTGATGGGAGTTGTGTCCAATGTGTTAATAAATATTTTCACCCACTGCTCTTGAGGAATGTTGCTACAGGCATCCTCACAACTTAGCACATGGTCCTTCAGACAACTTTGACCTATGTACCTAACTTCTCAGCCTTCTACTTGCTCTAAAAACTGCGCTGCCATCAAAGTGTGACATTGTACCTAGTCTATAATATTTTTTTTGTGTGTCCCCCACCATCTCGTTGGATTTGATTTCAGGTCCTCATCCATTGCCAACAATCTTTGTGGTATTGGTACAATTTCTTCAAATTTCAACAAGAATGCTTCTAAATGATTGAGACCATCAAAGGTGGGCAAGTTACTTACTGTTGTGCTGATCTAGCGGACTTCCCTGGTTAATCTAGCACATATCCTTGTAGATAATTCGTACATTTTATTCTGCTAGTTCTCCAATGCTTCTTTTGAATCTGATGAGCATGCGTTGTCACTTCGCCAGCTCAAATTCCCATATGATGTAGGATTAATGTAGTCCTACTGTCTCGCTGTCAACCTACTGTCTCGCTGTCAATTTGTATATGTTTTCTAGTTCATATGTGTTGTCTTCTTCTCTGATGGGTTCTGTGCATCTCTGACCTTCATCGGGATCCAAAGCAGGGATGATTTTAAGGATGGAAATTTATTTTAAAATGTATAAACCTTGGCGAATATCACTAATCCTTCATATGTCAACCATAAATGTTTGGCGATAGTTTTTTAAAAATATTCAAATTTCTAAGTATTTTATATAGTTTTTTAAAACTTTTGGCGATTTTTAAGGTAAAATAATTTTTTCCTATAGAATTTGGGCAAATCATTTTTAAAATAGTGAATCTCATTTTTGGAAAAACCATTGGAAATTAACCCATCAGTGAAATTTAGCCCCTAAAATCATCCCTGATTCCAAAGGTGCAATGACCCTAAGGCCATCTCTTTCAAACATCATTCTTCTTTTGTTTAAATCAACCACAGTGGAATTATTGAAATCCTAATCAATTCCTAACAACATAGGGTAAGGACATCTATCATCAACTATCTCAATCACTTCAAAGTCTGTAAACGTCCTTACTCCATCAATGTCCATAGGGACACGCTACAGTCTTCTAAAGGGGCTTACATCTTGCTGATTAACCATCCTAAGCTTGATAGGGGAATAGATAAACTTAGGTTTTCCCATCAATGCCCAGGTCTTCTTCGTCGTGACATTGACCTTCGACCCTAAGTCAAGGACCACATAGTCTATATCGTACTCACCAATCTGAGCATTAAGGTGTAATTCTTTATTTTTCCTTCTCTTCTTGGATAGTTGATGTACTACTTTATTCAACAAAGGATCTACCCTTCCTATCTCATATTGTCTGACCAAATTTTGTAGTTCTTGTATGGCTCTTTCATCTTTAATCAACTCAATAAACGTATACAAGAAACTGACAAGTTTACTCACCTCTTTTCCTTCTTTGAGAGAAGTAGACTGATCAAAGGCCAGAGGCATTCCATATTCTCTTACTTCTGGTTGAACCTTTGATGAAGAAGCCCGATCTCTTCTAAATTCCTTTATTTCTTCCTCAAATATCTGCTTCTCTTTCCTTGGGTCAAATTCTTGTGTCTTCTCTGCATCTTTCCCGACTCCTGATTATTCTGTAGTCTTTCCTTGGATCACTTTGTCTTCTCCTATAATAACGCCTCCTTGTGTGATGAAAACGACTCTGGGATTTTCTCCGCGAGGCTCTGCCTTGATTAGTTGTATTTTCTAATTTCCTCCTTGTTTCTCCTGAAGCTTAGCCAACAATGTTGGACATTCCTCAATAACATGCTCGAATGAGTTGCAGTAGCTGCAAGTGGTACAAGGGTTCTGACAGCCCCTTTCCAAGTGTCTTGGCTATGTGCAATTATAACAGATGATATGTCCTTGACCTCAACCCATACCTCCTCCTCTTCCTCTTCCTCGGAATCCACCCTTAGGGTTGAAGTTTCCTCTCCTAGGAAAATTATACTACACAATTCTTCCTTCTTGCTGTACTTCACCTTGAATTTTGTATATATCCCTCAATCTTTCATGCATGATATTGTAAGCCCTACAATCCCTGTCATCATGTCCTAATGACTTATAGAATGTGAACTAAAAATTTGTGGGTGTCTGGACATATTTTTGCAAATAGTAACATTCACCAGGGCGATGTCGGTTTCTATATACCTCGCACTAGGGTAGGGTAACTTTCTTCAAAGGGCTTGGAGATCCAGAGGTCAAGCATTCCTGAAATAAGGGACAATGTTCCTTTTCATGGCCTTATGATTTTCATCTGATACGCCAGATGTATTATCTTTTATATTTTCCCTTGTCTTTCTTCATATCTTTGACCTGCAGTGATAAACTAGTTAGTTGACTCAAGATTTGACTCATACTTGAGATGGATTCTCCCATAGGGGATGATTCTAATTTCATGGTGATCTCCAGTGCCTCAACCTATGAATTAATATTTTGTTGCATCAGTGGAACTATGATGTGTGGCAAGAGGGAAAAAATGAACCATGCCTTGGTCTGCTCATCTAGGATCTAAAAACTCAAATGGCCTATCAAGGTCTTAAATCTCTGATCAAACTACCACACAGGTTGACCTGTTCTTTGCTTGATTTCTTTTAGTTATGTAATGCACTGCGATTATGATTTAGATTTCTTGAATTCGGTAGTTAGCACATTCTTAATGGTATTCAACAGTTTAGGTGTATCTCCTTGGACAAATTTCATGTACCATCTCAGTGCATGATCTCTTAGGTTAGTGCTTAATTGAGCCCGTTTGATAGTTTCATCGGTGATATTCTTAATACTCCACATAACTTCACATAGAAACCAGTGATAATCAGGATCTTCAGATCCATTTCCTCTAAAGGTGGGTAAACTCATCTCATCTGCCATAGATCTTCCTAGGTTTCTTGGATGAGTATGTGGTGGACTTCTAGTGACAGTTCTTTGAGCATTCTGATGACATAGGTTACTCTGGTTACTTAACACTTCTGAAGCAACAGGAAGAATAATATTACTTACTTCAACAATGGGCGCAGTTCTTGAATTTTCTGGCTCTTCTTGGCGAGGTTCCTCTGTCCTGGCAGATTCTGAATGCTCTTCATCTATCAGATATGCCTCTTCTCCACTGTAGAACCCTTCGTCTACGTAGTTCTTCTTAAACAGGTTTGTGAGGTGAACTTCTCTGAATACTTTCCCACTGCGCATATGACCAACCTCTGTGTCATTGTCGTTGTCGCTGTATGATTTTTTGAACATTTAGCTCTTCCCATATGACCAATTATTGTATCTTCAAGACGTTCTTCTCATGCAATAACATCTTGATCTTCAACTTCAGAAAATGTAAAATTTTTCCTCTAGGTCCCTTAAAGAAATATCTCTCTTCTTGGCTATACGATTCCACTCTGTCAACATCAAACTCAACGATATACCCTCCAATGGTGTTATCAAACCAATGATCTACTGCTCTTGACACAACTTTATCAACTCTCTTGACCGTCTTGATTAACACCAATGTCCAAACCATAGGTGGTCTAAGTATAACTTAGAAATGGGTATCTGCTAGCCTAGCTAACCACTCGTATAGATCCTGATGGATTCCTCCAAAGAAAATCTCATGTATAAAATTAAAGATATATCTTCCCAACCAATCCTCTGTACTAAGATTAGGGTTCTTGTTCTGAGCTTCATCAAAGTCCTTTTCTTTATCTTCTATCCACTTCTGAATCTTTTTCTTCGATGGAAACCACCTTGACATTCCCTCAAGAAGATTCGTGTCCCGACAACGAAACCATTTGTTGGCACAGGGAAGACCCAGGGTTCAACGCTACAACAATGCACCAACAATCCCTAACTACTGGCCCTTTCGGAAACACCTGCAAAGTAGATGCAGTCTCACTCGAAGTAGCTATAGGGGGTTGCAGGACACATGTGTCTACAACTAGAAGGAATGCAAAGTGGATTCAAGGCAACAACACACAACCATCTAGTTATCCTTTATCTTCCTTAAACCTATTGCACAAGTTATATTTCAGATCTAACACAATATCACAATAGAAACATATCAAATGATAGAGAACACAACATCAATCACACATAACACAAGATATACTTGGTTCACCCTCTCCCTAGGGCTACGCCCATAGAACTGTGCTTTATGATATATTAAGATGGAAGCATACAGTTCTTATCTGCACTCTTAGCTAGCATATCTTCTCTTCTTCTCTCTCTTTCTCCCCCCCCCTACGCACCCAACTGCAGGGTTGATCTTCTCACCCAATTGAAGATATTACAATACTAGAAGGTTCTCATACGCATCACTTCTCTCTCACACAGTAGTACTCACTCAATCATATAATAACAATGAACTCTCAACCAACCTAGCACCAACCCTTCCTAGGTCCTTTAGACCTTTATTTATACATTACAATAGCTCTCGGACACCCTTAGGTTAAAACCTAAGTGTCAAAACCCTAGATACCAAAATCCTAGGTGTCTCAAACCCTAGGTCAACTTGACCCGTGTTTTCAGGGCATTGCTAGCCTATCTTTCCTTCCTTCATGCGCAGTGCTTCAAAGTATATGTTGACATCTTATTTCACTTGCTGAGTTGTCCACAATCCCTCTTCTTTGTTGATTTGTCATCCTCGATCTCCTCGTCCAATGGATTTCTTTATCTTACTTCACTCTGATTTTTCAACTCTTTTTCTCACTTCGACCCAGTATTAGTCACTGTGTCTTCAGTGCAGTTCAGATTTTTCCTTTTCTCCCTTAATCTTCGCTTTCTTCCATAACCAAGGGCCAACAGTATCTGAAGACCCAGAAATAAGGATAGTTCTCCAAGTAATGATATTTAAAATTTGTTCTGCATGTCCTTTGCAAACTTTTGACTTATCCTGTCATCAGTACTTCCAA